>CM042329.1:30497838-30615338 GCA_023566125.1 Zingel zingel | reverse complement strand
AGTCTGCCGTTTCCTCTTCCTCTGTTCCTCCGACAACGCTTTCCTAGCTTTCTGCTTCTTTTTTGCCGGCTCAGCCATGACGATAGTGTGAAAAACTCCATCGCTACCTTGTTCTTATAGCTAGCCGGTTCCTGTATGTGTGCGGTAAAGCAATTGCGTTACATCGCAAGACCTGATATCACACGATAACTTCCTGACGCTGAGGCCGCCGGATCGGCGGCCGAAAGTTGCAAGGGTGTTTTTTCCGCTCACAGGCGCTAGGGTGAAGCGAGACGACCACCATTCAACCAGAAAAAAGTCACATAACCATTCCAATGACTCCGAAGCTGTTCAGTTAAGATAAATTAAGCTAAAAAAAACTTTAAATTCAGTAAAAGTAATAATACCACATTGTAAAAATACTCAAGGAAAAGTTATGCATTGAAAATATCAAAGTAAAATGAGGGCTGCGCGATATGAGGAAAATATTGCGGTAACGATATTACTTGCGATAGATAAACAGACATTAAAGCTGTTTTACTTTTTGATATTAATAAACGTCCGTTACATTCAGGCCGTTGCCAAATGAGTTGCTACAAAGCTAATTAAGACTATCAGCTCCACACAACTCTCTCTGGATTTCTCAGTATGACTATGTTCAGAAGATTGTGGCGTCCGCTGACTTTCCTGCGCAGAAACTCAAGTGAAGATATTGACCTCTTCTGAAGAGTCCATCATGTTATTTTAATCCGTGTCCTCCGTGGCTACTAGCAGCTGTGGTGGACGAGGAGGAGGGGTGGGGGTGCGTGTGATCACGTAAAGCTGTATCATATGGATGCAATGACAGTTTTGTTGTCATTACATAGAATTCCTCATGGGGGCGGCAGAAACTACGCACTATAGTTGTAAAGTGTACTTGGTTCTGCTGCTTTCTAGACTGGGTAACCCCAGCCCGATCTGCCGGCGAGTTGATTTTGTCCTGCAGCTCAGGCTGGAAACCTGTACGTTATCTATTCTGCTTCCATTACAAATCTGCGGGGACCAATCACAAACTGGCTTATCCACCTGGCACGCTATTGTCGGGTTTAACACGGTGACGATAGAGAAGCGACCAAGCAGCTTCTTGTTTACATTTAACATAGCGGCCACCGAAGCGCAGCAAGCGGTTGATGCCGCTGTCGCTGCTCCGTCACCCGGATCATTGGTCTGATTGGTTGAAGGACTATCCCATTGCGTACAGAGTCATGTGAACTATGCCCGTTGATCACGCCTCTTGTGCAGTAGAAAATACAGAGCAGACTCCCCAGACTAATGTTCAATCTTAAAAGATTGAGCTTGGTCTGGTGATAGCCAGACTAGCTGCTTTCAGTATTCTGCTAAAATGCAACAAATGAAATTTGAAAAACAACTTTCTTTTATGTAACAAAGTGAACATTGAATTGAATATAACAGGCATCATTAAAAAAAAGAATGAGTTACATTTTAAAGTGCAGTTTTCTACTGATATTTTCTTTCAGCTAACAGAAAAAAATCTCTGAGTGCCTTTCACGATGTTTTTATTGCGTCAGCTGAAAAAAACAATATATTGTGCAGCCCTAAGTAAAACTATGTGAGTGTTATCTTCTCTCCTGCTGCGACAGTCAACTGAATATCTTTTTTTTTTTTTTTTTTTTAAATCTGAATATCCTGAGTTGTGGACAAAACAAGACATTTGAGGAAGTCATCTTGGGCTTTTTGGGTAAACACTGATCCACTCATCTATTTATCCAGAAAATAATTGATGGATTAATCACAACAATGAAAATAATCTAATCTAATCTGGTTGTTTGCAGCTACAAAGAAGATTTTTTTTTTTTTGAATCAGGTTTTAGAATAGCTGTAGCTTAAATCCAGAGTGGGGGAAGATGCATGGAGACTAAACGACAGTATCTGCAGAGAGGGAGAATGATGTAGGAGAAAGGGACAAAGAGAGAGAGTAAGAAGAGGAAAAAAAAAAAAAAAAAACAAGGAAGAGAGATGTGCAAGAGGAACCCATGTTTGTAGGAAACGGAGAAACGGGGACAGCGGCAGGGAGGGATCCTACGTTAGCAAGAGCAAGCATGATCCTGCTGTGAGGCCGGGCTGCTGCTGGGGCTATATTTAGCTTCTGTTGCCATGTGCTGGGAATGTGCATGGCAGAGGGAGACACACACACACACACCCCCACACAATTACAGGCACACACACACACACACACACGCACACAGACGCGCACATGCACTCACACACACATACAATCACAGGCGCACACACACACACACACACACACATACAATGGTTTTACTACTGGTCATGCACTCCTGCACATGGGAGTCTGTGCACAGTTTCAGGGGATGTGATTGAAGGTTTTCTCGTGATTTCGTATCACCAGTTTCTTTGTCTTTATTAGATGCGAGAGTTATGAATGTATACATACACACACACACACACACACACACACACATACATACACAAACACGAGTGTTCCCCTTTCGCTCACACACACTGACACGTGATTTTTTTTTTTTTTTTTCATATAAGGCAATCGCTAAAACTGGAGGAAGGGGTTGTGAAGATTTTCCGTGCCACACATCTCTATAAATCATGAAAGCTTCAGCAGAAGATGAATTATTTCAACCTTTTAAAAGCAGGTTGATAAAGATGTTCTGCAGCCTCAGAGATATATTAGGTGTGCGTTGCTCGAGGCAGCAGCGAGGAAAGAAGATGAAACGCTGCTTCGGTATATATTTCCCCTTCATCTCTTGACCTCTTCAGTTGCCATTTTGTCTCTTTAAAGTTAAATGCACATCACTCCGTACAGTAATCTGCCCAACTCACGATGCAGAGCAGCGCTGCAGAGCGCAGCTCTCATTGGTGGTGTAGTCAGGGTCCAGAAACAGCCCAAGGTGTCGTCGCCATGCAAACCCGAGCAGGCTGTGCCAATGAGAAGAAGGTGACTTCCTCTCAACCGCCTCCGATTGGTTGAGTTTATTTAAGTCTATTATTGTGAAGTGTAAAGAGCAGATTGACATTTAATTTGCAGAGTGCTGTGAAATTCAGATTACAGGCTGTTGTGCGTGTTTCTCTGGTATACGGCGAGTTCTGTGTTACAAACGGAGGACATCGTCTCTCGACAGTATATCACTAAATCATGTTAGAATTGATCGCAGAAAGAAGTGGACCCAGTTACAAACCTACGAACTGCTCAGGTTAAAAAAACAGAAGAAAAGCAACAGAACAGAACTGAATGCATAATACAGAAAAACAAGCAACTGACTTAAACAAAGTGACTTATGTTGCTTTCACACCTGCGCAGTTTGGTCCATTTTAACCGGACCTTGGAGCGTTTCATCAGATAGTCCGGTTGGTTTGGGGCGGCGTGAAAGCTCATTCAAAACTCTGGTGCTGACCTAACAACCGTTTACTTTAGGTGATCGCGAACCGACCCAAATATAGGAAGTCAATCAAAAACGGAGCACTTACTAGCCTGGAGTTTCAACCTCAAGCACACAATTTACATACGTAATTTAAGAGACGATCATTTTCAGATCCATAACTTATTGTTAGCACACATCGCTGGCCGTCTGTGTGACATCATCATCTCTCTCTCATCAGGGCCGCCCTCTCCTTCCCTCGCTGTCTGTCAGCTGCTCACATTGTTCGCCTTCTTCTAAGATAGGCTATTACGGTAGAAACCTTAAATCAAAACCAGAAAACCCAAGACGTTATGAATTTGGTTTTGCAACAAGTGTCCACGAGTTTAACTCTGATATTATGTCTAATAAACCAGCGACCGTTTCGACCGTGTGACATTTGTTCAAAATATTTGGTGCGTTTGACAGAGTGCAACGTGAACGCAAACCGAACCAAATGAAAGCTGCAACAATGTTGTAACTTCAGCCACGAATCACAGAGTTTACGAACTATACATAGTATTCACTGACGTCATTCGAATAACCCTCGGATAGGGCTGGGTATCGTTCAAACAATGTCAATAGCGGGACCAATACCAATACTGTGACTTCGATACCGCTTCCTAAACAATACTTTTTCAATACCAATTTTATCAAAACAAAAAGAAATTACACATTACGGCACGAATCTTTTTATTTATTTTTCAGCTTCTACTATGTGAGCCTCTGAGTGTAACGTAGAGTCTCACGACGTGTAACATTACACAGCCAATCACAAGCATTATTAGATCTTGGTAGAAGCATGCTGCATGCTTATTGGCTCACTGACGCTGATGAGATTAACCCCTTATGTATTGAAATTGGCTATTGAATGAAGAGGCATTTTTCGATACTTTTAGAGGCAATTCGGTCGGTGCCTAAAAAGTATTGACTTCGGTACCCAGCTCTACCCTCGGACCCAAGGTTGAAAACCACTGACAAGTCTAACGGCAGGCTAACTGTAACATTATCTCCAAATAATGTAACGTTACTAATACACTGGTGTTTCACTTTGAATTCTTATTTTTACTAAACTTGACAGTAGAGGTGCAACGATGAATCGATTAGTCGTCAACTATTAAATTAATCGCCAACTACTTTGATAATCGATTAATCGTTTGAGTCATTTTTTTATTTAAAAAAAATAAGATTTCTCTGATTCCAGCTTGTTAAATGTGATTATGTTCTAGTTTCTTCTCTCCTCTGGGACACTAAACTGAATATCTTTGAGTTGTGGACTAAACAAGACATTTGAGGACGTCATCTTAGGCTTTGGGGAACACTGATCCACATTTTCACCATGTTTTGACATTTTTATAGATCAAACAACTAATCGATTAATCGAGAAAATAATTGACAGATTAATCGACTATGACAATAATTGTTCGTCACTTGACAGTGATGTCTTTAGATATGACCTTGGATGAAGTGACACCCTACTGTTCTGACTTCTTTTGTAGCATCTCCCTCGTTTTCCCTCACTACTGGAATTCTGTAAAAACGTAACGCTAATTGCCTCGTTTTGCTATAGCTAGACTTGTTACAGCCATAGATTACACAGGTAGTGGCCATTTCCTCCTTAAAATGAAATAGTTTTTGTTTAACTTGTGAATTAACCTAGACGCTGCCGTGTAGTTGCTGGCGCTTAACGGAAGGTGGCGCTCTGTCCATACAATATGGTGGATCGCGTGACGTCATCGGAATACTGTGTATAGGTGTGAAAGTGACCTTTAAAGCAAAAGTGTTGGTTTTTTTTGCTTTCTGGCCAGACTCTGATGTCTGTACGCTATATATAAAGATACAACCAGCATCCAGGTAGCTTAGCATGAAGACTGGAAACGGGGGGGAAATCAACAACTCAGTCTCTTAATTTTGACTTTTAATATTATACCTTTTGATCTCAAATTTCAAACTTTTGACTTTTATCTAATAACTTTGGCTTTTCGTCTCATAATTGTTTATCTCAAAATCTCAACTATTTATTGCATAATTTTGACATTTTATTTCAAAATTCAAACTTTTTATCCCAAAGATTTAGAATTGTATTTAATAACTTTGACTTTTCGTCTCATAATGTTGACTGATATCAGATTCTTTTTATTTCAGAATTTGAGTTCAGAGTTTGTCTCAAAATGTAAACTATTCATTGCATAACCTTGACATTTTATCTCAAAATTCTGACTTTTTCCCCAAATTGGACTCACAATGGACCTTAAAGGCAGTTGTCATGCTATAGACAGAAAAAGAACCCCACACGTTAGATCTGTGAGTTACTCACACAGATTTTTTTAACTAGCTCTAGGATTTAGAGAGATTAAAATGTAATTTTCATAGTTGAAACATGATTTGATGCCATTAAAGTGGAGCGAGAATATTAAAGTGGACATATGCTTTTCCGTATTTTCTGTCATATCTACAATGTTATAATGCAAGTTTTGTCCTGAAAATACTATATAATAGTTGCCCTTTAAGAAAGAACAGGGACGTCACCGGGACGCTGAATAACTTCATGTTTATTGTAGGTTTTGCAGACGCTGAATAACAAAAGTAAAGTAAAACAAGTATCAACATGTCATTCAAACACACAAAACAAACCCATATTATTTTAACACTGTTCCACTTTCATACTTGTTTTACAGGATCATGTCTTTAATTTTCCGGTTTCAACAAAACACACAGAAAACATTTGTGTTAACAGAGAAATGAAAAAATAGCTTAATGAACAACAATAACAAATATAATATTAGTAGTTTTAAGGAATATCCTGTTACAACTTTCCCTATCAAAGGAGATACATTTAGTTAGTTAAATCATGTATTCAGTGTATTCAGGTTAAACTATCTTTAGTGAAAGCAGCAGTGTTCTAATCACTGCAGAGAGCATTACAGATGGTTGCTCCATCTAGTGGCGAAGCAGAATACATGTAAAATAACAAATCTTTTTGCATAAACTGTTTAACAGCAATACTTTTCAGGTAATTTTGAAGTGGGTGAGGCGGCGGACGGCGTCCTGTTCACACATCTCCACCGGCTGGTATTCAGCCTCGTGGGAAGTGCTGATGACCCAGCCTCTGCACTTCACCGACTCAAACGTGGTCAGAGACGTTCCCGTGGTTCTCTTGTAGAAGAGGAAGCGGTCCATGTCTCCGTCGTCGCTGATCTTTTTTAAATTCTCCTTGCTGCATTCCTGCCGGACAGAGGAAGAGAAAATGTGTCTCAATCGTGTGCGTGTTCGTGCGCGCTTGTGTGTATGTACATGCGCGCGTGTGTGCACGTGTGTGTGTGTGTGTGCATCTGTATGCGTGTGTGTGTGTGTGTGTGTGCGTCTGTATGCGTGTGTGTGTGCGCGCGCGTCTGTGTGTGTGTGTACGTGCGTGCGTCCCTGTGTGTGTGTGTGTGTGTGTGTGTGTGTGTTTGTGTCTGTTCGTGTGTGTTCGTGCGGCGCGCTTACGTGTATGAACGTGCGTCTGTATGCGTGTGTGTGTGGGGGTGTGCGTGCATCTGTATGCGTGTGTGTGCGTGCGTCCGTGTGTGTGTTTGTGTGTGTGTTCGTGCGGCGCGCTTGCGTGTATGTACGTGTGTGTGTGTGTGTGTGTGTGTGTGTGTGTGTTCGTGTGTGTGTGTGTGTGTGTGTGTGTGTGTGTGTGTGTGTGTGTGTGTGTGTGTGTATTACCTCCAGATTGAGCACAGCCTTCCCGCCCTTCATGCAGCAGGACATGTGTAGTGTGTTGGTGATGGACAGGACAACGGCCCCTACTTCATCAGCCGAGACGTTCGGAGTGATGTACGGCGACAACTTAAAATTCACTAACAGGGAAAAAACAGACAGAGAACAAGATTTTAATGCGGTAGATATTTTTTAGTGTTTTTAGAGTGTCAAACGCAGTGCAGTAACAGTACAATATTTCTGTCTGAGAGAAGTACACAAAGTATAAATTATAAGAGAAAAGGTCATAATTAAGAGATTAAAAAGGTCAAGATCATGGGATAAAGGTATAAATTATGAGATATAATGTATAAATTACAGTATAAAGTTCCATAACAATGAAAATACTAAAGTAAATGTACTTTGAGTACCTTTCTTGTCGCAGTTTCCTCCCTGCAGAGTCACAGCCTGCAGTTTTAACCCCCCTGACGCCTGGACGATGTATTTCTGTGAACAGTCACTCAGACTGCACAGATTACCACTGTTGATACGCTGGAATATTCTCTTCACGCCCGTGGACAAAGTCTCAGTCGTCGTGACGAGCGTTACTGTGGAGAGATGGAGGCAGATGTTAGAAAAGGAGTCAGGATGTCTCGTCCCGGCTGCTAGCTTTCAATGTAATCTCTCATTCAGCGTTTCTTTCATTGTTCTTTCTGAAAAAGTGGAGCGTGTTCCTGGAGTTTACTTTCCATATTGTCAGTACAAATTGAAATTGAAACCTATTGTGATTTGTGAGCATCGTAGACATCTCTAATCAATAATAGACATCTGGGACGTCACCCAATGGTTTGTGGGCTGTTTTGAAGCCTCGAGTTTTGCAATTTGGACATCGCCTTCTTGGGTTTTTATAACAGGATGTGATGTTTTCTTGACGCGAGGGTGTAACCGGGGAGGATGACGCAGCCAAGCCAGTGTTGTTTATGGTCAACCCGTTCTCACAACAAACTTATACGGACGCTTGGTCAGTGGCTGTCAGCTAGGGCTGTTGGAACGAATTCCGAAATTGTAATATAATTCGAATATTAAAAAAAAATTAAAAATCAATACTATTTGAATGCTAAAATTACTATTTGAATTTTTTTTTATATGCAATCCGTCCTTTCTTGCCGCCTTGGCCTACACGCATGTGAAAACTAAATGCACGTTCCCTTAATACATACATCCACGCGGTATCATCATCATCATCACAATACTATCAAAAACGGTGGAGAGTGACGTCTCCGCAGAAACGGAGATCACCAATCCTGACAATTTGAGAAGCGATGTGTGGAAGGTGTTTGGATTTCAATCCATAAATGGAAAAATTACAGATAAAAAAGTGGCAATCTGCAGAATATGCAAAATCCGAATTAAATATCACTCAACGAGCAACCTGAAGGCACAACTGACGACGTTACACCCTGACAAGCTAGGCGATCTGTCCGAGGAGCCGCCGCTAAAACAAGGCAAGAACTACTTCTTTTCTGCCTCTCTCCTCATCACGGGGCTTACCAGCTGTCCGCCAAAAGGCGATAACAATTGTGTTCAATAGAAGCTGTGCAGTTATTGAGGTAGTCTCAGCAGCCATTGGTAGATTTTCTGCGGGGCTAAATTATGGTGTCTGTGGTATCTGATCAGGGCATAAACTCCAGTACTCGCCGATACCGATACCAGCATTTTAGGCAGTATCGGAGGCTTTTCAGATGCTGGTATCGGTATCGGAACATCTCTATTTGCAACCAATGGGTGACGTCGCTGATGCTACGTGCAGTCTTTGATGGGAAGCAAGTTATTATAATTGTTACAAATGTCAGTGGGATTATGAATGAGGTTTTCTTACTTGGGGAACAGAACCTGGAAGTTCTGATTTCACTTTTGTCTCTAACGTTTAAGGATGTGAAACAGTGCGTTCTGTTGTTACTCACCGGTCACCAGGTTCTCCATGATGGCACTGCAGAGCTCCTCGTCGCTGAGCTCGCTGTCGCAGCGAGTCAGGGACTTTTTCATCCTGTTCACTGCCAGCAGCAGGTTAGCCACAGACTGCAGGGTCTTTCGATTGTGGCTAACCAACATGTCCAGTCCCTCGTCGAGTTGGAAGAACTCATCCTGAACGTCCTGCGCGCACACACACAGACACACACACACACACACACACACACACACATATACATATATATATATATATATATATATATATATATATATATATATATATATATATATATATCTATCTATCTCATAAGCCAGCATAGAAAATGTAATGCAACTTTTGCTTCCCTGATGTCTAAAAGATCGGGGCAAAAATAATTATTGCATAAAGTCGCTGTTTTTTTTAATGTGAAATTCGCCCAGACTAATTATTCACCTTGTGCCAACATCAGTAAATATGTATTTAAAATAACCTTCTGTTTTTAAATCAAGTAGCTTGTGAAAAAGAAGGTGTGTCTGAATAAGAAGTTGCATCTGTTATTATATTTCATATATTTGGTGTCGGATGCATATTTAATACAATATTCAAGTCCATATAAGCATTAGATAGGTATAGGTATTAATGGACTCAGATAGGGCCGAAAAAACCTTGATCCATAGGTGTAATTTACAGGGGTAATATATAATCAAAACTGGCCAGGGCAACCGCCCCAAAACCTTTTATAATATTCTTCTTTATAATATGAGATAAGGACATCTGAAAGTGAGAATATGAGAGTGTGTGAGAGGAAATGAGTTATCCTAACTCCTAATAAATAAATTAATTAATTAATTAATTAGACTTACCGTCATGTCAAAGCAGCAGGACTCAAATCCTGTCTCATCACAGTCCGGTGAGCTGAAATACAAAATATATATATATGTATGAGTATGTTACTTCACAGTTGCTAGGCTTCCAGTACTTTCATTAGGATGCACATGAATCTACTACTTAGTGACGTAAATCTGTAATCAGCAGACCAAGGGCGTAACTTTGGGTTCAACATTTGTTTAAAAATCTGCGGACAATTCGGCGGAATTTATCTTTCGCAGATTATGCGTCACCCTGGTAATTAGTTAATTTTAGCAAGCCCAATTTACAGCAGTGAAAGAAGTATTCAGATCCTTTACTGAAGTTAAAGTACTAATACACACTGTGAAAATACTCCACTACAAGTACAAGTCCTGCATTCAAAACCTTACTGAAGTAAAAGTATGTATCGGCTAAATGTAGTTCCAGTACTTCAAGTAAAAGGTATGTTGCAGTGAAATGTTCCCTGTCAGTGTTTTCCTGTTCTATCTGATGTTTCTGGATTAATATTCCTGCTGCATTAATGTTTATGTTGTATTTTACTGCTGTAGATGTTTATGGTTGTGCTCATTTTAACTCCTTTATATACTGTTGGGTAGTTTAATCTACAGCAAAGCATCATGGTCTATAGATCATCATATGTTTGTAGCGTCGCTGTCCTGTGAGAACCACGGATCACTAAAAAGGTTTTTAAACTGTTTATGTTGTAGAAAAACAGCCCTGTTTTCAGCTTTGTGACGTTTAGGGCTGCAACTAACGATTATTTACGTC
This sequence comes from Zingel zingel, assembly GCA_023566125.1. NCBI lineage: Eukaryota > Metazoa > Chordata > Actinopteri > Perciformes > Percidae > Zingel > Zingel zingel. The sequence continues at coordinate 30,604,655 of CM042329.1, read as the reverse complement.
TAGAAAATGTCCTAAAAATAATGATTTCTCAAAGTCCAAGGTGATGTCTTTAAATGTCTTGTTTTGGCAGTTCAAAACCCAAACATGTTCAATTTATTCTGAATTTCAAACTGAGAGAAGCAGGAAATATCCATGTAAGAGAGGCCAAAATCAGCATTTTCTGCCATTTTTGCATGAAAAATTACTCGTAGCAGCTCGGTGTATTTTCCAGCTGATCCAAGAGGCTTTTTAAAGACTTTATTTAAGCTTAAGAAGGAGGAGAATGTTCTCAACACGTAAAGGAAGACTTCATCCTTCAGTTTATCACAACCATTCAACATCACCACATCTGGAGATACGTGGTTGTCACTGGACTTTAAGGGGGGGAAACACCGTCATTTGAAAATTAACTACAGCTGTCAGACAAATGTAGTGGAGTACAGAGTACAATATTTACCTCTGAGATGTAAAGGAGTACAGGTATAAAGGAGTAGAACATGGAAATACTCAAGTAAAGTACTTCAAAGTAAATGAATACAGGTTCTTAGTTGCATTGCACCACCACTGCCAACACATGTTCAAAGTATATGTGAGAAGTGAAACGCGTCACCAGACAGACTGGAGCTGTTCCCTTTTTAGTCAGGATGTACCGCTGTTTGCAAATTATTTCAAGGAAATCCTGCTTTCAGCTTCATACGTGCTGATAAAACACGGTCACACAGATTTCTAATTCCTCTCAACCAGTATTGTACAAATAGTAAACCGAATGGGCCTTTGGAGCATTGGATGAACGGTTGCTGATAATGGGCAATGTAGATATTGCATTAAATACCAGCCACATCTTTCTACAACAGTCGAGAACCCTTTTGCAATTAAGTAAGCACATGATGTAATCTGAAAACTGCTGCCCTGGTTAAAAAAACAATGCAGTGGAATGGAAATTTCTAAGTGACCCCAAACTTTTGACCGGTAGTGTAGTTTTTTTTGTACTTCTAATAATGAAGTACATTTAATATCAAAAAACATATTTTGTTCCTGAAGTACATTAAATCTCAAATACTTTAAGACTTTTACTTAAGTAAGATTCTAAAAGGTGACTTTCCGGTAAGATACTTGTACTTAAACTTAAGTAATGCTTTCCAGTACTTTATACAAGACTGCTCTAAACACATCAAGTATAAGTTGTGAAGTATAAAGCATTTGAAGTAAATAATAATGTAAGTTTTTAGGCTCAAACCACTTACCCATCCAAAGCTTGAGACAGGTCGAAGTCACACATTGTCTCGATGTAAGCCGTTTAAAGATGAAATATGAATGATTACTGATTTCACTGAAGCTGCCAGTGTAGACTAGTGCCAGGATGACTGAGCGTCTCGATCTGAGCGTCTCTCTTTTATACAGCCCCACGTGAAGCCACAACCTACAACAAGAAACACAACCTACCCATGTTTTTTTGTTGTACCACATTAAGGCACACTTCACTTTGTGCAATGCATAAGTTACTGGCCACAGTGTGAGTTAGCGGTAAATGTGCAATCATTATCAAAATGAAGTGCAATACGAGGGGGAGGATGTGATCTCTTCTGTGATTGTGAGTGTGAGGAAAGGTGGGGGCGGGGGGGGTACTGTGTGAGGTTTATTAGATGTTCATTGAAGCATTGGATGAGATAATGTATGATTATGCTTCTATGTAGGTGAACTCTTATGTTTATTGGGTGTTTATGCGCGATGTGTCGCCATTTCATTCTCTCGAATGCCTTCATATGTAGCGGAAAAAACACCCAATCTGGCAACACCAACCACCAGTGTCACACCGCCGCATGCATCATCAAAACAAAAAGCAGCATGGAGGCGTCGTATGATCATTTAAACGAATTTTATGACAAGGTCGGTGAGGATGGGAAACATCTTACATTTCTGTGCAAACTTTGCCCGCCGGCTTTCAAAAAGAAAATCCGAAAAAAAGAACTATGAACTAGTTGATTTTTGGAACTGTGAACTTAGTTCAAAATGTTGAAGTATGAACTGAACTAGTTCATTTTAAAATTTGTGAACTGAACTTTGAACTAGTTCATGTAGAAAGACACTGGCGAAAATTCTCCTCCTTCTTAAGCTAAATAAAGTCTTTAAAAAGCCTCTTGGATCAGCTGGAAAATACACCGTCACGAAGCTGAAAACAGGGCTGTTTTCTGACAACTTTTCATGGTGTAAAGCTAACCGGTCTCAGGCTAAAACAACCCCTCCCCCCCCCCCCCTCCCCCCCGCCCCAGCAGTTGATGATGGAAATAAAGAAGCAACACTGTTAATATCCTGCATGGTAGAGCTATTTAGTCCTCTGCTGCTTTTCATGTCATATCAGAGTTATTGTAATTAGGTGTTCTCGTTCACTTTTGAGTCTTTTAACTCAACTTTTAACAGTTTGTAAAAAGATGTTCTCTTGTTTTCATAAATTCATATTTTGAATGTTTACTGTTGTTAAACAGTCTTCTCTATCACTGCTGCAGGTGATGTAATCTTCAGAAATTCTGAATGTTCCCGGTAAACATGAGCTCATTTTACCCAGAAAAACTTTCCCCCACCTCTAGTTTCTAGACTATGAGAAAGGGGGTCAGTGAGTTAAATGTAATGGAAAATGTTGAGAAGACACAGTAAAGATGAATCCCTTTTGCTTTAACCTCAACCTTTACACAAACCACATATGACAGATACTGAGAGGTGTGAGCTAGAGAAGCTGTAATGTGTTCTATCACTCACGGACACCGCAGCTCTCTGTCTCTGTCTCTAAATGAATGTAGGACATCTCGGCAGAGATATTGCTGGCTAACGTAGCTAAACAAAGGCAGGTGTAGGTAGGTAGGTAAATGGATAGATGGATGACTTCAAACAAAATATTAATAATGAAACCCTTGTATGCTCAACTGTTATTTCTTCCCATCTTTGTTGTCACACAATTTTTTAACATCTATTGACCTACTTCCCTATCTAGACCGCAATCTGCACTAACATGTATATTTACTATATTGACTCGTTACCACATTTCAGCATTTATATAGTCTGTCTATTCTTGTATAGTGTTATTACTGATCTTCATCACTATAGACCGCACTTTGCACTAATTGTACTCTGACTCTTTACTACATCTCAGCATTCATACAGACTATCTATTCTTGCATATTGTATAATTACTGAGCTACATCACTACCTAGACCACCATTTGCACTAATTGCATACTGTTTCTTCTCTACATTCAGCATTTATATAGACTGATTACTGCTTACTGTGTTATTAATGATCTACATCACTTGTAGATTGACTCTTCACTACACCTCATTATTTATCTAGACTGTCAATTAATATACATTGTGTTATAACTGATCTACTTCACTAACTAGACCACTAGATTATCTGTTTATTGACTCTGTAGACCATCTCAGCAGTGGTATCGACTCTCTGTTCATGTATATTGCATATCCATCGACTTACTTGCACCTCACTACTTAACGACATTTGTAATCGCCTGCTTATTCTGCACTTTATGTAGCATACTGTATTCTGTGTTCTTGTACTGTATTGAATGTGAAACTATTTGTTGTCTTGCACGCCTACACTTTTCTTGGCCAGGTCGCCGTTGCAAATGAGAACCTGTTCTCAACGGCCTACCTGGTTAAATAAAGGTTAAATAAAAAAATCCCCAGCGGTGAAATTAAGGTGTCTTCACAGCCAGGTACCTTTAAAAACAATCACAAAACAATCCAATACTATTAATACAGTACAGTACAATACAACACAAATGCAAAAGTTTATTGACTTACAAAGTACAAAATACTGGTAATTGATAGAGGTCCAGATTCATAGAGCCATTTCAAATATGGCAGTTAGCGCCACCTCCACAGGATGGCTAACGTTAGCTCTCTACATAACGTTAATAAGTGAACGTTAGCCATCCTGTATACAAATAAATATTAGGGCTACGTATCGCCAATGATTTCCCGATTTGATTAGATTCCGATTCAATATCAATTACAATAAAATGTTACAATACTCATTTAGCTTGGATATATAAGAGATTCTCAGAGAACTTATGCTGTAAATCACGTGTCAAACTCATTGCCCGTGGGCCAAATTTTGATCCGGCTCTTATATCAATTTAGGTTCATGATAACTTTTTGGCCCGCCTAGTTGTGCGCCACACCGAAAAGACGGGAAACTGTTTTCAAACTGCAATTACGCGACACTCACAGCAGAAGTTGGCAGATTTGCCGACTATGAGACTCAGAAATGCCCATAGAACCAGATAGTTTGCATATTCAGGCTGTGAAACATGTTGTTGTGAGTCAGCTGTGTGGTAGCCTGCTTTTAAAAATATAACCATTCGGAATATTGTCATCTTTGGAATAATAGTGGAATATTGGTGTGCATGTAAATGTACTGATTGTTTCTGGACTCTGACATCTGACTTGTTTTGATGTTGTGATATACGTTGGTCTTAAATTTCATTCATAATGGTCATAAAAAATCTCAAAAATAATTTTGACTTGGTGAAACCTGTAGAAACCCTGATTGCTGACTTTTTTAAGGCTTCATGTGGACCAAACTGTATGTGAGAAGGCTATATGAGAAATGCAAAGTTTTTTGATTAAATAAAGGCACGTCAATAAACTATGCATGATTGGCTCTTAATGTGATTCTCATTTTCTATGTGTGGCTCTTAGTGAAATTGAGTTTAACACCCCTGCTGTAAATTGTACAAGAAAGAAGCAACTCTCAAATATTTTTTTATAACGCACCAGGTTCATGTTTACATTAAGAATTGACCCCCAAAAAGTTAGTTTAAAAGTACTTTTTACTTATACATCCATGGTGAAAAAGGCAAATGATGCTTTCTTCTTTCTGAGATTTCTTGCCCATGCACACAGGAAAAGGTCACTTTCTTCAAAATCTTTTGGGATTTTTTTTGCTTTCTATCCACTGCAGCTTTAGTGACGCCCCCACCTCTCATTTACCGACCACATCAGCATTTTCACAACCGCAAACATCAGGGGAACTACGGTGTAAATTCCGTGGCAGGACGTCTCCAGATACAGTATATACTAAAGTAAAAATGAAGTGTGTTCATTTTGTTGGAGCTTTGTAGAAATGTAATTTACACATTTAGAAATGCAACATTTAAAAGTCTCAAACCTTTTTTTTTGTGGACAAAACAAGATGTCATAGATGATCATCTTGGGCTTTTGGGAAAACACTGATCCACATTTTTCACCATTTTCTGACATTTTATAGATCAAACAACTAATCGACAGTAAACATAATTGTCAGTTGCAGGCCTAAAGAAAAATCACAGGTGTATTTGATAACATTAATGATAGCTGCATTCCACTTTGGGTACATTTACTGGGACACTAATGTCATCAATTTCACATGTGCTTTTCCTACAACGATGAGTCAAAATGTCTGCCGTGAAAGAAGGTTTATTGTAGCAGGAGATGACTGATAGACCGTCATACTTCACAATATACTACCTGGTTGTCTGACTAAAACCGATCGCTGAACTAGAAGTTCCTGTGGCAGGAAGAGGTGCTAGTGGTGATACACACAGAGGCAGGTTGTTGAATGCACATACAGTGCCGAATACTTGCGAAAAGTATTCGGCCCCCTTGAACTTTTCGACCTTTTGCCACATTTCAGGCTTCAAACATAAAGATATAAAACTGTATTTTTTTTGTGAAGAATCAACAAGTGGGACACAATCATGAAGTGGAACGATATTTATTGGATATTTCAAACTGTTTTAACAGATAAAAAACTGAAAAATTGGGCGTGCAAAATTATTCAGCCCCCTTAAGTTAATACTTTTTAGCGCCACCTTTTGCTGCGATTACAGCTGTAAGTCTCTTGGGGTATGTCTCTATCAGTTTTGCACATCGAGAGACTGAAATGTTTGCCCATTCCTCCTTGCAAAACAGCTGGAGCTCAGTGAGGTTGGATGGAGAGCGTTTGTGAACAGCAGTTTTCAGTTCTTTCCACAGATTCTCGATTGGATTCAGGTCTGGACTTTGACTTGGCCATTCTAACTCCTGGATATGTTTATTTGTGAACCATTCCATTGTAGATTTTGCTTTATGTTTTGGATCATTGTCTTGTTGGAAGACAAATCTCCGTCCCAGTCTCAGGTCTTTTGCAGACTCCATCAGGTTTTCTTCCAGAATGGTCCTGTATTTGGCTCCATCCATCTTCCCATCAATGTTAACCATCTTCCCTGTCCCTGCTGAAGAAAAGCAGGCCCAAACCATGATGCTGCCACCACCATGTTTGACAGTGGGGATGGTGTGTTCAGGGTGATGAGCTGTGTTGCTTTTACGCCAAACATAACGTTTTGCATTGTTGCCAAAAAGTTAGATTTTGGTTTCATCTGACCAGAGCACCTTCTTCCACATGTTTGGTGTGTCTCCCAGGTGGCTTGTGGCAAACTTTAAACAACAATTTTTATGGATATCTTTAAGAAATGGCTTTCTTCTTGCCACTCTTCCATAAAGGCCAGATTTGTGCAGTATGCGACTGATTGTTGTCCTATGGACAGAGTCTCCCACCTCAGCTGTAGATCTATGCAGTTCATCCAGAGTGATCATGGGCCTCTTGGCTGCATCTCTGATCAGTCTTCTCCTTGTATGAGCTGAAAGTTTAGAGGGACGGCCGGGTCTTCATAGGTCTGATACTCCTTCCATTTCAATATTATCGCTTGCACACAGCTTGGGAAATCTTTTTGTATCCAATATCTGGGACCTGCCTGGTGTGTTCCTTGTTCTTCATGATGCTCTCTGCTCTTTAAACGGACCTCTGAGACTATCACAGAGCAGGTGCATTTATACGGAGACTTGATTACACACAGGTGGATTCTATTTTTCATCATTAGTCATTTAGGTCAACATTGGATCATTCAGAGATCCTCACTGAACTTCTGGAGAGAGTTTGCTGCGCTGAAAGTAAAGGGGCTGAATAATTTTGCACGCCCAATTTTTCATTTTTTTTTTAAATATCCAATAAATTTCGTTCCACTTCATGATTGTGTCCCACTTGTTGTTGATTCTTCACAAAAAATTACAGTTTTATATCTTTATGTTTGAAGCCTGAAATGTGGCAAAAGGTCGAAAAGTTCAAGGGGGCCGAATACTTTCGCAAGGCACTGTAAAAGAGAGGTGATATTTTCAATGTTATGATAGATTAAAGTGATACGACAGCGGTGTGTAAAACCGAGATCTAAACTGACACACACAATTTAAAAAACTGAAATTAGAGCGTCAGGAGAAACACATCTACACCTCCTTTAAACCTGAATAACTGTTTCTTTAAGCCAGTCGTTGTTGAAACAAGTTGTGAACACATTTACATATCATCACCTTTATCATATCACCTTTAAGTTAATATGATCATATTTTTAGCTGCTTGTATTTGCATCCAGCAGTTACCTAGCAACATCATGTTTCATTAGGAGTCTTTGTGTTTGTGTCCACCTGATGAATGTCAGTCCAATATTCTCTCTCTCTTTTAGCTGTTTTTGGTTAGCATTTAGGTTAGATAGCATGTCAAAAAAAGTCATAGTATAGTATGTAAAAAAAAAATCATGAAAAAGTCATAGTATAGTATCTATAAAAAAGTCATAGTACAGTATGTTGAAAAAAGTCATAGTATAGGATGTCGAATAAATCATAAAACATAATAGTAAATTATGTCAAAAATAATCAAAAAAGTAATGGTGTAGCATGTCAAAAAAAGTCATGAAAGTCAAAGTCTATAGTATGTCTAAAAAGTCATAGTATAGTATGTTGAAAAAAGTCTGAAAAAAGTCAGTGTCATACCATACTATGACTTTTTGACTTTTTTCGACATGCTATACTATGGTTTCTTTCGACATACTATGACTTTTTTATGATTTTTTTCGACATACTATACTATTGCTTTTCATGACTTTTTTCGACATGCAATACTATGACTTTGTTCAACATACCATACTATGACGTTTAAATGACTTTTTTTCCACATACTATACTATTACTTTTTAATTATTTTTTTCGATGTACTATACTATGACGTTTAAATGACTTTTTTTCCACATACTATACTATTACTTTTTAATTATTTTTTTCGATGTACTATACTATGACGTTTCAATGACTTTTTTCGACATACTATACTATTACTTTTAAATGCTTTTTTTTTGACATACCATACTATGACTTTTTTTCGATGTACTATATACTATGACTTTTCATGACTTTTTTCGATGTACTATACTATGACATTTTTATGGCTTTTTTCAACATACTATACTATGACTTTTGTTGACATACTATACTATGATGTTTTTATGACTTTTTGCGACGTGCTATACTACGACTTTTCTATGATTTTTTTTGACATACTATACTAGAACGTTTTTATGACTTTTTTCAACATACTATATACTATGACTTTTGTTGACATACTATACTATGATGTTTTTATGACTTTTTGCGACGTGCTATACTACGACTTTTCTATGATTTTTTTTTGACATACTATACTACGACTTTTGTTGACATACTATACTACGACTTTTTTATGACTATTTTTTGACATGCTATACTATTGTTTTTTAGGATTTTTTTCGACATGTTATACTATTACTTTTTATGACTTTTTTTGACATACCATACTATCTTTTTTATGATTTTTTTCGACATGTTATACTATGATTTTTTATGACTTTTTTCGACATGCTATACTATTGCTTTTCATGACTTTTTTCAACATAATATATTATTACTTTTTTCGACATGCTATACTATGACTTTTTATGACTTTTTTCGACATATACTATGACTTTTTTACTTTTTTCGACATGCTATACTATGACTTTTTTCGACATGCTATACTATCTTTTTTTATGACTTTGTTCAACATACCATACTATGACGTTTCAATGACTTTTTTTTCCACATACTATACTATGACTTTTTATTACTTTTTTTGACATACCATATTATGACGTTTTGACTTTTTTTGACATGCTATACTATCGTTTTTTATGACTTTTTTCGACATGCTATACTGTAGCTTTTCATGACTTTTTTCGACATAATATACTGTGAGTTTTTTTGATGTACTATACTGTGAGTTTTTTACGGCATTATATACTATGACTTTGTTCAACATACCATACAATGACGTTTCAATGACTTTTTTTCCACATACTATACTATTACTTTTTAATTACTTTTTTCGATGTACTACACTGACTTTTTTTCGACATGCTATACTTTCGCTTTTTATGATTTTTTTTTTTCAACATGCTATAATATGACTTATTTCGACATGCTACAGTATTACTTTTTTATGACTTTTTTTGACATATCATACTATGACTTTTTTCGATGTACTGTACTATGACTTTTGTTGACATACTATACTATGATGTTTTTATGAATTTTTGCTACATGCTATACTACGACTTTTCTGATTTTTTTTGACATACTATACTAGAAAGTTTTTATAACTTTTTTCGACATGCTATACAATGACTTTTTATGACTTTTTTCGACATATTATATTATAACTTTTTGACTTTTTTCGACATGCTATACTATTACTTTTTAATGCCTTTTTTTGACATACTATACTATGACTTTTTATGACTTTTTTCGACATATTATACTATAACTTTTTGACTTTTTTCGACATGCTATACTATTACTTTTTAATGCCTTTTTTTGACATACTATACTATGACTTTTTATGACTTTTTTCGACATATTATACTATAACTTTTTGACTTTTTTCGACATGCTATACTATTACTTTTTAATGCCTTTTTTGACATACTATACTATGACTTTTTATGACTTTTTTCGACATACTATACTATGACTTTTTATGACTTTTTTCGACATGCTATACTATGACTTATTTCGACATACTATACTATGACTTTTTAATTACTTTTTTCGATGTACTACACTATGACTTTTTTTAACATACTATACTATGGCTTTTTATGACTTTTTGACATACTATACTATGATTTTTTTCCCGACATACTATACTATGACTTTTTATGACTTTTTTCGACATATTATACTATAACTTTTTGACTTTTTTCGACATGCTATACTATTACTTTTTAATGCCTTTTTTTGACATACTATACTATGACTTTTTATGACTTTTTTCGACATACTATACTATGACTTTTTATGACTTTTTTCGACATGCTATACTATGACTTATTTTGACATACTATACTATGACTTTTTAATTACTTTTTTCGATGTACTACACTATGACTTTTTTTTAACATACTATACTATGGCTTTTTATGACTTTTTTCGACATATTATACTATAACTTTTTGACTTTTTTCGACATGCTATACTATTACTTTTTAATGCCTTTTTTGACATACTATACTATGACTTTTTATGAATTTTTTCGACATACTATACTATGACTTTTTATGACTTTTTTTTAACATACTATACTATGACTTTTTATGACTTGTTTCGACATCGTCATGCTATACTATCTTTTTTTTATGATTTTTTTCGACATGTTATACTATGAGTTTTTGACTTTTTTCGACATGCTATACTATTACTTTTCATGACTTTTTTCGACATACTATACTATGACTTTTTATGACTTTTTTCGACATTGTCATGCTATACTATCTTTTTTTATGATTTTTTTTCGACATGTTATACTATGACTTTTTTGACATACCATACTATTACTTTTTCGATGTACTATACTATGAGTTTTTTATGATTTTTTTTTTCAACATGCTATAATATGACTTATTTCGACATGCTACACTATTACTTTTTTATGACTTTTTTTGACATACCATATTATGACTTTTTTCGATGTACTGTACTATGACTTTTGTTGACATACTATACTATGATGTTTTTATGACTTTTTGCTACATGCTATACTACGACTTTTCTATGATTTTTTTTGACATACTATACTAGAACGTTTTTATGACTTTTTTCGTTGCACTATACTATAACTTTTTTGACATATTATACTATGACTTTTTATGACTTTTTTCGACATATTATACTATAACTTTTTGACTTATTTCGACATGCTGTACTATGACTGTTTTCGACATGCTATACTATGACTTTTTTATGACTTTTTTCGACATACTATACTATGGCTTTTTTAGGACTTTTTTCGACATGCTATACTTTCGCTTTTTATAAAAAATTTTCAACATGCTATAATATGACTTTTTTTTAGATATTATACTATGACTTTTTATGACTTTTTTCGACATATTATACTATAACTTTTTGACTTTTTTCGTCATGCTATACTATTACTTTTTAATGCCTTTTTTTGACATGCTATACTATGACTTTTTATGACTTTTTTTCGACATGCTATATTTCGCTTTTTATGATTTTTTTTTCAACATGCTATAATATGACTTATTTCGACATGCTATACTATGACTTTTTTCGATGTACTGTACTATGACTTTTGGTGACATACTATACTATGATGTTTTTATGACTTTTTGCTACGTGCTATACTACGACTTTTCTATGATTTTTTTTGACATACTATACTATGACTTTTATGATTTTTTTTTCAACATACCATACTATGATGTTACAATTACTTTTTTTGACATACTATATTATTACTTTTTAATTACTTTTTTTGATGTACTACACTATGACTTTTTTTAACATACTATACTATGGGTTTTTTATGACTGTTTTTGACATACCATACTATGACTTTTTGATTTTTTTCGACATGCTATCCTATTGCTTTTTATGATTTTTTTTTAAAATACTATACTATTAATTTTTTCGACATGCTATACTTTGTTTTTTATGATTTTTTTCGACATGCTATACTATTGCTTTTCATGACTTTTTTCGACATAATATATTATTACTTTTTTCGACACGCTATACTATGACTTTTTATGACTTTTTTGACATATACTATGACTTTTTGACTTTTTTCGACATGCTACACTATTACTTTTTTATGACTTTTTTTGACATACCATACTATGACTTTTTGACTTTTTTCGACATGCTACACTATTACTTTTTTATGACTTTTTTTGACATACCATACTATGACTTTTTGACTTTTTTCGACATGCTACACTATTACTTTTTTATGACTTTTTTTGACATACCATACTATGACTTTTTTCGATGTACTGTACTATGACTTTTGTTGACATACTATACTATTGCTTTTTATGACTTTTTTCGACATATTATACTATAACTTTTTTCGATGTACTATACTATGACTTTTGTTGACATACTATACTATGATGTTTTTATGACTTTTTGCTACGTGCTATACTATGACTTTTATGATTTTTTGTTTTCCACATACTATACTATTACTTTTTAATTACTTTTTTCAATGTACTACACTGACTTTTTTTCGACATGCTATAATATGACTTATTTCGACATGCTACACTATTACTTTTTTATGACTTTTTTTGACATACCATACTATAACTTTTTTCGACATACCATACTATGACTTTTTTCGATGTACTGTACTATGACTTTTGTTGACATACTATACTATGATGTTTTTATGAATTTTTGCTACGTGCTATACTACGACTTTTCTATGATTTTTTTTTTGACATACTATACTAGAACGTTTTTATGACTTTTTTCGTTGTACTATACTATGACTTTTTTCGACATATTATACTATGACTTTTTATGATTTTTTTGACATATTATACTATAACTTTTGGACTTTTTTCGACATGCTATACTATTACTTTTTAATGCCTTTTTTGACATACTATACTTTCGCTTTTTATGATTTTTTTTTCAACATGCTATAATATGACTTATTTCGACATACTATACTATTGCTTTTCATGACTTTTTTCGACATAATATATTATTACTTTTTTCGACATGCTATACTATGACTTTTTATGACTTTTTTCGACATACTATACTATGGCTTTTTTATGACTTTTTTCGACATGCTATACTTTCGCTTTTTATAAAAAAATTTCAACATGCTATAATATGACTTATTTCGACATACTATACTATGACTTTTTTATGACTTTTTTGACATACCATACTATGACTTTTTGACTTTTTTCGACATGCTATACTATTGCTTTTTATGATTTTTTTTTAAATACTATACTATTAATTTTTTCGACATGCTATACTATGACTTTTTGACTTTTTTCGACATGCTATACTATTACTTTTCATGACTTTTCCCGACATACTATAGTATGACTTTTTATGACTTTTTTCGACATTGTCATGCTATACTATCTTTTTTTATGATTTTTTTTCGACATGTTATACTATGAGTTTTTTGACATACCATACTATTACTTTTTCGATGTACTATACTATGAGTTTTTTATGATTTTTTTTTTCAACATGCTATAATATGACTTATTTCGACATGCTACACTATTACTTTTTTATGACTTTTTTTGACATACCATACTATGACTTTTTTCGATGTACTGTACTATGACTTTTGTTGACATACTATACTATGATGTTTTTATGACTTTTTGCTACATGCTATACTACGACTTTTCTATGATTTTTTTTGACATACTATACTAGAACGTTTTTATGACTTTTTTCGTTGCACTATACTATAACTTTTTTTGACATATTATACTATGACTTTTTATGACTTTTTTCGACATACTATACTATGACTTTTATGATTTTTTTTTTCAACATACCATACTATGATGTTACAATTACTTTTTTTGACATACTATATTATTACTTTTTAATTACTTTTTTTGATGTACTACACTATGACTTTTTTTAACATACTATACTATGGGTTTTTTATGACTGTTTTTGACATACCATACTATGACTTTTTGATTTTTTTCGACATGCTATCCTATTGCTTTTTATGATTTTTTTTTTAAATACTATACTATTAATTTTTTCGACATGCTATACTTTGTTTTTTATGATTTTTTTCGACATGCTATACTATTGCTTTTCATGACTTTTTTCGACATAATATATTATTACTTTTTTCGACACGCTATACTATGACTTTTTATGACTTTTTTGACATACCATACTATGACTTTTTGACTTTTTTCGACATGCTATACTATTGCTTTTTATGATTTTTTTTAAATACTATACTATTACTTTTTTTCGACATACTATACTATTGCTTTTCATGACTTTTTTCGACATACTATACTATTGCTTTTTATGACTTTTTTCGACATATTATACTATAACTTTTTTCGATGTACTATACTATGACTTTTGTTGACATACTATACTATGATGTTTTTATGACTTTTTGCTATGTGCTATACTATGACTTTTATGATTTTTTGTTTTCCACATACTATACTATTACTTTTTAATTACTTTTTTCAATGTACTACACTGACTTTTTTTCGACATGCTATAATATGACTTATTTCGACATGCTACACTATTACTTTTTTATGACTTTTTTTGACATACCATACTATAACTTTTTTCGACATACCATACTATAACTTTTTTCGATGTACTGTACTATGACTTTTGTTGACATACTATACTATGATGTTTTTATGAATTTTTGCTACATGCTATACTACGACTTTTCTATGATTTTTTTTTTGACATACTATACTAGAACGTTTTTATGACTTTTTTCGTTGTACTATACTATGACTTTTTTCGACATATTATACTATGACTTTTTATGATTTTTTTGACATATTATACTATAACTTTTGGACTTTTTTCGACATGCTATACTATTACTTTTTAATGCCTTTTTCGACATACTATACTATGACTTTTTATGACTTTTTTCGACATACTATACTATTGCTTTTCATGACTTTTTTCGACATAATATATTATTACTTTTTTCGACATGCTATACTATGACTTTTTATGACTTTTTTCGACATACTATACTATGGCTTTTTTATGACTTTTTTCGACATGCTATACTTTCGCTTTTTATAAAAAAATTTCAACATGCTATAATATGACTTATTTCGACATACTATACTATGACTTTTTTATGACTTTTTTGACATACCATACTATGACTTTTTGACTTTTTTCGACATGCTATACTATTGCTTTTTATGATTTTTTTTTAAATACTATACTATTAATTTTTTCGACATGCTATACTTTGTTTTTTATGATTTTTTTCGACATGCTATACTATTGCTTTTCATGACTTTTTTCGACATAATGTATTATTACTTTTTTCGACATGCTATACTATGACTTTTTATGACTTTTTTGACATACCATACTATGACTTTTTGACTTTTTTCGACATGCTATACTATTGCTTTTTATGATTTTTTTTTAAATACTATACTATTACTTTTTTTCGACATGCTATAATATGACTTATTTCGACATGCTACACTATTACTTTTTTATGACTTTTTTTGACATACCATACTATAACTTTTTTCGACATACCATACTATAACTTTTTTCGATGTACTGTACTATGACTTTTTTACTTTTTTCGACATGCTATACTATGACTTTTTTCGACATGCTATACTATCTTTTTTTATGACTTTGTTCAACATACCATACTATGACGTTTCAATGACTTTTTTTTCCACATACTATACTATGACTTTTTATTACTTTTTTTGACATACCATATTATGACGTTTTGACTTTTTTTGACATGCTATACTATCGTTTTTTATGACTTTTTTCGACATGCTATACTGTAGCTTTTCATGACTTTTTTCGACATAATATACTGTGAGTTTTTTTGATGTACTATACTGTGAGTTTTTTACGGCATTATATACTATGACTTTGTTCAACATACCATACAATGACGTTTCAATGACTTTTTTTCCACATACTATACTATTACTTTTTAATTACTTTTTTCGATGTACTACACTGACTTTTTTTCGACATGCTATACTTTCGCTTTTTATGATTTTTTTTTTTCAACATGCTATAATATGACTTATTTCGACATGCTACAGTATTACTTTTTTATGACTTTTTTTGACATATCATACTATGACTTTTTTCGATGTACTGTACTATGACTTTTGTTGACATACTATACTATGATGTTTTTATGAATTTTTGCTACATGCTATACTACGACTTTTCTGATTTTTTTTGACATACTATACTAGAAAGTTTTTATAACTTTTTTCGACATGCTATACAATGACTTTTTATGACTTTTTTCGACATATTATATTATAACTTTTTGACTTTTTTCGACATGCTATACTATTACTTTTTAATGCCTTTTTTTGACATACTATACTATGACTTTTTATGACTTTTTTCGACATATTATACTATAACTTTTTGACTTTTTTCGACATGCTATACTATTACTTTTTAATGCCTTTTTTTGACATACTATACTATGACTTTTTATGACTTTTTTCGACATATTATACTATAACTTTTTGACTTTTTTCGACATGCTATACTATTACTTTTTAATGCCTTTTTTGACATACTATACTATGACTTTTTATGACTTTTTTCGACATACTATACTATGACTTTTTATGACTTTTTTCGACATGCTATACTATGACTTATTTCGACATACTATACTATGACTTTTTAATTACTTTTTTCGATGTACTACACTATGACTTTTTTTAACATACTATACTATGGCTTTTTATGACTTTTTGACATACTATACTATGATTTTTTTCCCGACATACTATACTATGACTTTTTATGACTTTTTTCGACATATTATACTATAACTTTTTGACTTTTTTCGACATGCTATACTATTACTTTTTAATGCCTTTTTTTGACATACTATACTATGACTTTTTATGACTTTTTTCGACATACTATACTATGACTTTTTATGACTTTTTTCGACATGCTATACTATGACTTATTTTGACATACTATACTATGACTTTTTAATTACTTTTTTCGATGTACTACACTATGACTTTTTTTTAACATACTATACTATGGCTTTTTATGACTTTTTTCGACATATTATACTATAACTTTTTGACTTTTTTCGACATGCTATACTATTACTTTTTAATGCCTTTTTTGACATACTATACTATGACTTTTTATGAATTTTTTCGACATACTATACTATGACTTTTTATGACTTGTTTCGACATCGTCATGCTATACTATCTTTTTTTTATGATTTTTTTCGACATGTTATACTATGAGTTTTTGACTTTTTTCGACATGCTATACTATTACTTTTCATGACTTTTTTCGACATACTATACTATGACTTTTTATGACTTTTTTCGACATTGTCATGCTATACTATCTTTTTTTATGATTTTTTTTCGACATGTTATACTATGACTTTTTTGACATACCATACTATTACTTTTTCGATGTACTATACTATGAGTTTTTTATGATTTTTTTTTTCAACATGCTATAATATGACTTATTTCGACATGCTACACTATTACTTTTTTATGACTTTTTTTGACATACCATATTATGACTTTTTTCGATGTACTGTACTATGACTTTTGTTGACATACTATACTATGATGTTTTTATGACTTTTTGCTACATGCTATACTACGACTTTTCTATGATTTTTTTTGACATACTATACTAGAACGTTTTTATGACTTTTTTCGTTGCACTATACTATAACTTTTTTGACATATTATACTATGACTTTTTATGACTTTTTTCGACATATTATACTATAACTTTTTGACTTATTTCGACATGCTGTACTATGACTGTTTTCGACATGCTATACTATGACTTTTTTATGACTTTTTTCGACATACTATACTATGGCTTTTTTAGGACTTTTTTCGACATGCTATACTTTCGCTTTTTATAAAAAATTTTCAACATGCTATAATATGACTTTTTTTTAGATATTATACTATGACTTTTTATGACTTTTTTCGACATATTATACTATAACTTTTTGACTTTTTTCGTCATGCTATACTATTACTTTTTAATGCCTTTTTTTGACATGCTATACTATGACTTTTTATGACTTTTTTTCGACATGCTATATTTCGCTTTTTATGATTTTTTTTTCAACATGCTATAATATGACTTATTTCGACATGCTATACTATGACTTTTTTCGATGTACTGTACTATGACTTTTGGTGACATACTATACTATGATGTTTTTATGACTTTTTGCTACGTGCTATACTACGACTTTTCTATGATTTTTTTCGACATACTATACTATGACTTTTATGATTTTTTTTTCAACATACCATACTATGATGTTACAATTACTTTTTTTGACATACTATATTATTACTTTTTAATTACTTTTTTTGATGTACTACACTATGACTTTTTTTAACATACTATACTATGGGTTTTTTATGACTGTTTTTGACATACCATACTATGACTTTTTGATTTTTTTCGACATGCTATCCTATTGCTTTTTATGACTTTTTTCGACATACTATACTATGACTTTTTAATTACTTTTTTCGATGTACTACACTATGACTTTTTTTTAACATACTATACTATGGCTTTTTATGACTTTTTTCGACATATTATACTATAACTTTTTGACTTTTTTCGACATGCTATACTATTACTTTTTATGACTTTTTTCGACATTGTCATGCTATACTATCTTTTTTTATGATTTTTTTTCGACATGTTATACTATGAGTTTTTTGACATACCATACTATTACTTTTTCGATGTACTATACTATGAGTTTTTTATGATTTTTTTTTTCAACATGCTATAATATGACTTATTTCGACATGCTACACTATTACTTTTTTATGACTTTTTTTGACATACCATACTATGACTTTTTTCGATGTACTGTACTATGACTTTTGTTGACATACTATACTATGATGTTTTTATGACTTTTTGCTACATGCTATACTACGACTTTTCTATGATTTTTTTTGACATACTATACTAGAACGTTTTTATGACTTTTTTCGTTGCACTATACTATAACTTTTTTTGACATATTATACTATGACTTTTTATGACTTTTTTCGACATACTATACTATGACTTTTATGATTTTTTTTTTCAACATACCATACTATGATGTTACAATTACTTTTTTTGACATACTATATTATTACTTTTTAATTACTTTTTTTGATGTACTACACTATGACTTTTTTTAACATACTATACTATGGGTTTTTTATGACTGTTTTTGACATACCATACTATGACTTTTTGATTTTTTTCGACATGCTATCCTATTGCTTTTTATGATTTTTTTTTTAAATACTATACTATTAATTTTTTCGACATGCTATACTTTGTTTTTTATGATTTTTTTCGACATGCTATACTATTGCTTTTCATGACTTTTTTCGACATAATATATTATTACTTTTTTCGACACGCTATACTATGACTTTTTATGACTTTTTTGACATACCATACTATGACTTTTTGACTTTTTTCGACATGCTATACTATTGCTTTTTATGATTTTTTTTAAATACTATACTATTACTTTTTTTCGACATACTATACTATTGCTTTTCATGACTTTTTTCGACATACTATACTATTGCTTTTTATGACTTTTTTCGACATATTATACTATAACTTTTTTCGATGTACTATACTATGACTTTTGTTGACATACTATACTATGATGTTTTTATGACTTTTTGCTATGTGCTATACTATGACTTTTATGATTTTTTGTTTTCCACATACTATACTATTACTTTTTAATTACTTTTTTCAATGTACTACACTGACTTTTTTTCGACATGCTATAATATGACTTATTTCGACATGCTACACTATTACTTTTTTATGACTTTTTTTGACATACCATACTATAACTTTTTTCGACATACCATACTATAACTTTTTTCGATGTACTGTACTATGACTTTTGTTGACATACTATACTATGATGTTTTTATGAATTTTTGCTACATGCTATACTACGACTTTTCTATGATTTTTTTTTTGACATACTATACTAGAACGTTTTTATGACTTTTTTCGTTGTACTATACTATGACTTTTTTCGACATATTATACTATGACTTTTTATGATTTTTTTGACATATTATACTATAACTTTTGGACTTTTTTCGACATGCTATACTATTACTTTTTAATGCCTTTTTCGACATACTATACTATGACTTTTTATGACTTTTTTCGACATACTATACTATTGCTTTTCATGACTTTTTTCGACATAATATATTATTACTTTTTTCGACATGCTATACTATGACTTTTTATGACTTTTTTCGACATACTATACTATGGCTTTTTTATGACTTTTTTCGACATGCTATACTTTCGCTTTTTATAAAAAAATTTCAACATGCTATAATATGACTTATTTCGACATACTATACTATGACTTTTTTATGACTTTTTTGACATACCATACTATGACTTTTTGACTTTTTTCGACATGCTATACTATTGCTTTTTATGATTTTTTTTTAAATACTATACTATTAATTTTTTCGACATGCTATACTTTGTTTTTTATGATTTTTTTCGACATGCTATACTATTGCTTTTAATGACTTTTTTCGACATAATGTATTATTACTTTTTTCGACATGCTATACTATGACTTTTTATGACTTTTTTGACATACCATACTATGACTTTTTGACTTTTTTCGACATGCTATACTATTGCTTTTTATGATTTTTTTTTAAATACTATACTATTACTTTTTTTCGACATGCTATAATATGACTTATTTCGACATGCTACACTATTACTTTTTTATGACTTTTTTTGACATACCATACTATAACTTTTTTCGACATACCATACTATAACTTTTTTCGATGTACTGTACTATGACTTTTGTTGACATACTATACTATGATGTTTTTATGAATTTTTGCTACGTGCTATACTACGACTTTTCTACGATTTTTTTTTTGACATACTATACTAGAACGTTTTTATGACTTTTTTCGTTGTACTATACTATGACTTTTTTCGACATATTATACTATGACTTTTTATGATTTTTTTGACATATTATACTATAACTTTTGGACTTTTTTCGACATGCTATACTATTACTTTTTAATGCATTTTTTTGACATACTATACTATGACTTTTTATGACTTTTTTCGACATACTATACTATGACTTTTTATGACTTTTTTCGACATGCTATACTATGACTTATTTCGACATACTATACTATGGCTTTTTATGACTTTTTTCGACATATTATACTATAACTTTTTGACTTTTTTCGACATGCTATACTATTACTTTTTAATGCCTTTTTTGACATACTATACTTTCGCTTTTTATGATTTTTTTTTTCAACATGCTATAATATGACTTATTTCGACATACTATACTATTGCTTTTCATGACTTTTTTCGACATACTATACTATTGCTTTTCATGACTTTTTTCGACATAATATATTATTACTTTTTTCGACATGCTATACTATGACTTTTTATGACTTTTTTCGACATACTATACTATGACTTTTTATGACTTTTTTCGACATACTATACTATGGCTTTTTATGACTTTTTTCGACATACTATACTATGGCTTTTTTATGACTTTTTTCGACATGCTATACTTTCGCTTTTTATAAAAAAATTTCAACATGCTATAATATGACTTATTTCGACATACTATACTATGACTTTTTTTATGACTTTTTTGACATACCATACTATGACTTTTTGCGACATGCTATACTATTGCTTTTTATGATTTTTTTTTAAATACTATACTATTACTTTTTTTCGACATACTATACTATTGCTTTTCATGACTTTTTTCGACATGCTATACTATGACTTTTCATGACTTTTTTTCGACATATTATACTATTACTTTTTTCAATGTACTATACTATGATTTTTTTCGACAAACTATACTATGACTTTTTTTTTTTACTTTTTTTGACATACCATACTATGACTTTTTTCGATGTACTATACTATGACTTTTGTTGACATACTATACTATGATGTTTTTATGACTTTTTGCTACGTGCTATACTATGACTTTTATGATTTTTTGTTTTCCACATACTATACTATTACTTTTTAATTACTTTTTTCAATGTACTACACTGACTTTTTTTCGACATGCTATAATATGACTTATTTCGACATGCTACACTATTACTTTTCATGACTTTTTGTTATATATGGGTCTTCAGTTAGAGAGAGAGACACAAAATCAGAGGTCTTGATTCCACTTAAACTTTACCGATGTATTTTAGTTTAGTGGTTTGACAGCTGTATCAGCTTCTTCTGTAGATATGGTTAATGTGTAGTATAGCTGCTCATTCACACTACGCTCATCTCTTGAAAGTCCTGAGTGGAAAAACTAACTAAAATATGTTTGAGCAGTGGTAAAGGACCCCTAGCTGAGTTGTCCTGCCTATTTCCTGTCAATTTCCCTAATTCACTTGGCTTATTGTGCCACCTTGTGGGGATTCAGTAAATTCAGAATCAGAATCAGCTTTAATGGCCAAGTGTAAACACATACAGGGAATTAGACTCCGTCTTTTGTTACTCTCAAAGTGCATTCACAGAAATATACAAACAGCTCAAAACAAGGACAACACATTTAAACAAGGAAAACAGACATTTGACTACTATGTACAGATATACGTTTGTATATAAAAACATACATATATGCATACACACACATACAGTACATATGGAAACAACCATGAGGATTGTAAACAGTGGAACAATAGGGCAATGCAAAAATGAAAATGGTAGTGGAATCAATGAAGAATTCATATAACAGGTTGCTTATATTTCTGGTGGATTTGACAGTATAAACAGTGTATATTTGACAGATATTTTAAAGTATTTTAAATGATGTGTTTAACACTATAAAATACATGATTTACTGAAAGATGGATGCTTAGTGTTACAGGCTTATTGTTCTGGGATTGATCCTGACACCTGGACTGGTTTTGTCCAGAGTGTTCATATAGTGACGGCCTGTGGGAAGAAACTGTTCTTGTCACTGGTTGTTTTGGCAGACAATGGTTTGTAGTTTGTTCCAGAGGGGAGGAGCTGGAACACGCTGTGTCCAGGATATAATGGGATCGTAGTGATGCTTCCTGCCCGCTTCCTGACTATAGAGTATAAATGCTGTATGCAGGGCAGGTTGATGCTCAATGATGCTTTTTCTCTGCAGTCCTGATTGTCCATTGCAATATTTTCCTGTCCCGTTTGGTGGCCGATCCAAACCAAACAGTGATGGCTACGCAGAAAACAAACTGGATGATTGGGCCTTTTTCCTGATAGTGTCAATGTTGGACGTCCACTTCAGGTGCTGAGAGATTGTGAGAGATAAAAAGTCATAGTATAGTATGTTAAATAGAATCATAAAAAAGTCATAGTATGTTGAATAAAATCATACAAAAGTTAATATCTTGAAAAAAGTCATAAAATGTCATAGTATAGTATTTAAAAAAAGTCATGAAGTGATAGTATAGTTAAAGTCATAGTATGGCACGTTGAAAAGTCTAGTCTAGAGTATAGTATTTGAAAAAAGTCATAGTATAGTATTTAAAAAAAAGTCATAGTATATTATGTCAAATAGTCAAAAGTCATGAAGTCATAGTATAGCATATAAAAAAAAATCATGTATAGTATCTCGTAAAAAGTCAGAGTATAGTTTTTCAAAATAAGTCATTTAAAAAAGTCATAGTATAGTATGTCGAAAAAAGTCCGAAAAAAGTTATAGTATGTCGAAAAAGGTCATAAAAAGGTCATGCTATTGTATAGTAAAATTATACTTGTAACCCCTTATGTCATATATGCAAAAAATGAAATTCTTCAGTGCAGTACAACGTGGTATAATTTAACAGCACTAAAACTGTAGCTGGAAAATGGAATCATCACCTATCTAAATCTCTCTATTATTATTTATTATTAAATCTATCTAAATCTCTCTATTATAACCTTCATGAAGGGAGGATTTAATGCAGTATTGTTGTATTAAACTCTGTATTCGATTACATTTAATCAAGCACAGTATAATTTTGAGGTACTTGTACTTTACTTGAGTAAATATCTAAATAAAGTAATGTCTTGTTATAAAGTAGGTCTGCGCGGGAAAGAAAAAGCCAAACAAAAACATTTAGAACAGGATTAAGTTTATTTCCTAATAAACAGGATTACATTGAAAGTGTTAAATGCAATTCTTAGTCTCGATGCACCCAACAAAAACTTTGGGAATAGAATTCCCCCAAAAAATAAAATGGAAGAAATTCTATTGAAATGTAACCTGGACAGAAAGAGGAATTGCTTCAACTGTTTAGCTTTCAATAACTCTTATAGTAACAGTGTTATTGTACCTGAAAACTGATTAACTCTAAACTACATCTTCAAATTATATTCTATCTAAGGAGTCATATATTAATACACACGTCTTAAACTCAACATTCTCTCAATCAGTATAAGTACAAAGTAATCTTTTTACATTTAGTCTCCTGATACCATTGAAATCAACTTGTTACAACAGAACAAAATATAAGAAAACAGCTGAAAAATATTTACTCAGAATCACAAAGATTTCTCCTGGAATATGGCAATGATATAACACTGAATGACTCAAACACACAAATTGAATCAAAATACAAAAAGAGACAGAAATGGTGCTTATGTAAAACAGCCCGTAACTCAGAGCCGACTCCTAAACAACCCTGCTGCCTATTAAGGTTCAGATTTTATTCTAGGTTTATTTTAACACAATACTCACATGCCATACTGTGTGTTCTGTATGTTGGGAGAGAGTAATCTGTCAGTCTTCATGCTGGCTGTGAGGAAATCTACTTGTGCCGCAAATATGCTCTAAGAAATGGACAAAATTCATGTTGTTCCCTTGTTCTGTGCAAAAGTTCAGTCTGAAGTTAGAGCGGGAACACGCGCGGGAGAGACACCAATGCAGTGGTGAATTGTAACTACTTACATTTAGTGAACTGTGCTTATGTACAAATTGAAAGAACTTGTTCTTTACTTGAGTACTTGCGATGCTTGCATTGCTGTCGAATAAACTACAATACACAGGTGGTATACAAATGTAAATGATTTAAAATGAGCACAACCTTAAACACTTCTTCCATCACTGAACTAATGTTGAAACAAATCAAAATAATAATCGCCTTCAACTTGAGTTTGGCCGTTAATTTAAACTTTAAAGTCTATCTTTGAACTGAACACTAGCCATCTAATTGTCAAGCGAACTTTTAAAATGTCGCAAAAAATAAAAATAAAAACATAAAATACGAATTAGAAGCGTTTCCATCAACTGGTTTAGAGCGAATAAACGAGACTACGCAAAGCGTAGTTTTGTCATAAGTTGACGTTACGCATGGTTGTAGATCGCAAACCGGCGTGCTAAATCAAAGAGTTTAGAAGCTAGGTTCTTTGGTTAAATGGAGAGAGGTAGCATTGTACAAGTCGGCCGCATGTGCAGAATCCAGGGTTGTGGCAGAGACATTTGGTGTCAGCGAGACAACCGTCCACCGCTGTGTGTACGCGGTGTGCCGGGCTGTACGATCCAAGCTGTTCAACCAATCCGTCAATATACCCGACGTGGCTGAGGCCCAGGCTACGGCCCAGGCTACAGCGCACCGCAACCCCACCACGCACCTTGTGTCACAAGTGTACGGCACACTGGACGGGACCCGTATCCCGGTCCTTCCCCCTATCCCCCATCCGATGCATACCGGGACTATAGTCATGTGAGTTACATGTTCGCTACGTCACAACTTATTTGGCGAAGCTGTTTCCATCTCCCATTTTGCGCATTAACTCTTTTTTGAAAAAGGCACCTCAAGCAAGCGTAAAAACGTTTTTTTATGCGAATTTGAGGAAGTTTTTTTTCGAATTTTGCCGTTTCCATCAACATTTTCTAAAGAGATACTTCAAAATGCGCATAAAAATACGTTGATGGTAACATGACTCTTGTCTGAACATTTCTTTTGTCCCCGATTTTTGTAGTCTCCATCTGAAGGAGTCGATGGGACGACCCGTGACTGTCTCAACATACGTGTGGGAATGTGAGTACCGCATTAAACTTGACTTTAAAACACTGTTTTTAAATATCCTGTCAAATGGCTCACGGAGAGAGTCTCCCTTATCATTAATATCTTTATGTACAAACACAGGGAGCACAAAGGGTTTGGGTTATTTAGAAGCCATTTCTGACATATTACATGCAACAAGGACTGCTTAAAATGTAGGTTAGGCTATCATCTAAATATGCAGTTAAGATGAAGACTGGATGTTTGCTTGCTGACATGTACTAGTGAAATATTGTATGTCACACACACACACACACACACACACACACATTTATACACAGACAGACAGATAAAACAAACAGACAGGGCTGCAAAAATAGATTATTTTGCCGATTAATAGATTAGTTGTTTGGTCTTTAAAATATCAGAAAATGGTAAAAATGTTGATCAGTGTTTCCCAATGCCCAAGATGACGTCCTCAACTCAAAAATATTCAGTTCACTGTCCCAGAGGACTGAAGAAACTAGAAAATATTCACATTTAGAAAGCTGGAATCGGAATTTTTATAAAATATAACTCAAACCAACTTATCGATTAATCTTTGCAGCTCTACAAACAGACGTGAACATGTACTGAACTGGACTGTTAACAGAACTTAAACAGATATGATAACACACGCGCTTTAGAGATTTAGTATTTCAACGTGACATGACTTCACGTAAACATACACGCCCACTTTCTTAAGCCAAGTGGCGTGTTATCTGTATGCGTTTTGAGCGGTGTATACAGCGTACGGGTTGGGTTTAGGAAAGAAGAAAGAGACCGTTGACTTTAGGACACGTGGTACACCAAGGAAACATCACACGCGGGACACGATCCCCGGTCTCCTGGGTGAAAGTCCTGTGTTTGACCCGTCCACCCCCCGACCAACCTCCCTACGCGGGATTTCGTCCTTTCGTACTACTTGCTATGGTGTAAATTCACACGCAATCGCAAGATTGCAACATGCTACAAAGCGAGTATGCGTTTTCATAACACGCCAATAATGGCATACAAATTGGCGTGTCATACATATTAGTATTTGAATCTCAAAAACCCAAAGTCAGATTTATGTTCTTCCTTTGTGCCACAGAGCTGTACATGGAGTTTGTTGACAATATCAAAGCTGTAGAATACCTCCAGCTCCAGGATAAGAACATGGCATAAAGCTGCGAGTAACAATCAACCAATCATTTTTTTTAGTTAACCGTTTAACCTATAAAAAGGTAATAAGACACAGATGCTGGAAACCACAGTCAAGTTCTGAATCTGATTTACTGTACAGCAATAATACACAAACCCTCCTTTCTTCACTCAGTGCGTTTGGGTTTGAATGCTCTTAACTGAGACGAGGGCTGCAGCTAACAATTATTTTCATTAGATTAGTTTCTCTTTTAACAGTTTGATCCATTAAAAGTCAGAAAATAGGCCCAAATTGCCCAAATAAAGCCAAAAGCAGCATCTTGAAATGTCTTGTTTTGTCTGACAGTCAGCCCAAAACGTAGATATTAAGTCCTAAAATCCTCACAAGTAACACCATTAATTGATTATCAAAATGCTGATTATTTTTCTGGCTATCGACTAATAGTTTCCGCTCTTCTTCCAAACACTCTTAGGTTCATCTTGAGGCCTTTTGGAGCTTCTGTTAAACGTCTGCATCTATAAAAAACACTATCACTCTTTGTTAGTAGCTTAGAGTGTTTAATCTATTGTTACTTTGGTTCGATCCTAGTGTATAACGTGTATAACGTATACGACAGCGTTTTAGAGCCATTGTAATATTCCAAGAAAAGCCTCAGAATGTCGGAGATTAAAGTCGTCAATTTACGAGAATAAAACTAAGGTATTCTCTGAGATTAAAGTGGTACATTTATGAGAAAAAAACTTGGAATATTCTTTAAAATTGAAAATAGAACACATCTGTGTCCTGTCAGCGCCAACAGCAATGTGACCGAGCAACAGATCACAACATGTCGGGAATTAAAGTTTAGTCTTGCTACGCGTAATATCATTACATTTTATCAGCTGTGGAAAGTAACTATACCGTAGGCTACTTCGATTAAACTGTAAGGTGCTTTTGAGTATTTTCATTTTCTCCTACTTATTAGGCTACTTCTAGTCCAGCACAATTCAGAGTCAAGTAGGCTATTGTACGTTTTACTAAAGTATTTATTGTATAGCTTTAGTTAATTTGCTGCTTTAGATTAATAATATAATATAAAATAAATAAATTATGATGTATTAAAGTGGATAAAGAGGAGACTTTGTTGATCCCGTGGTGAAATTCACGAGCTACCTGCCAAGTCAAACTTCCGCTTTTATTTTGGTGAAAGTAACGCAAAAGTAGTGTAAAGCATTACAATTCAGAGACAGTAATATTGTAATATGACTAATTACTCTCAAATGACAGTAACTAGTAATCAATTAATGTATTACATTTTGGAAGTAACTTGCCCAACACTACTATTAGGTGATGCTACGCCAGTATTGAAAACGTGTTTGATGGATCCAAACAATAGTGTGACCAATCTCATTTAAAAAATGCTTTAATTGCAGAACCGCAATTATTTAAAACAATTGCGGTTAGACAATTATTTTTTGTGACAGGCCAATCCAGAGAATTGTAAAAAGTAAGTTGTTTAATCCGATGAATACCTTTATATAAATATGTTGGAGTGCTTCTGTGTGTTCCACTGTGGTTCCTGATTTATCTTCATTAATACACGTTTTTAATTCAACTCTGTAAAGTTGACATGTAATATTTTTAGTGATTGGCTCTGGGTGTGCAGTCATGCTGATTTGAGCACGTTCTAAATGTCTAGGTGACCAATCACATTGCCTGGTCGGATCTACTTGTTGCATAATAGTTCACAAACAGCCTCAGATTGACACTACGGCTAACGTGGCCGTAAGTCACGTATGCTGGTGTCAGATGTCCTCGGCTGACTTCAGCCAAACAAAAAGAAAATTCCTAGAGCCGCCTCCAGGGAACTATGAACAAAACAACTTTGTGGAAATGAGGAGAACATCAAGCCAAAAATCTAAGGACAATAAGTACATGATATTAATTATCAAGCAAATGCCAGGTCAGACAGATCTTGTAAACAACTGTCAAAGTGTGCGTGCTAGGCTCCAAAATGGAAAGAAGCGATGTTAATGTCTATTTGTAAAGACATTGTTGGACACTATAAAACGTTGAAAATGTTACACTAGGCCTTTCTTTATCAAGAATAAACCACTCATTTTCTAATCTTGAGTTTCTTTGGGCTATGACAAATACAAAGTTATACATTTGCAAGAAAAAACTCAGAAATTCTGAGTTTAAAGTCACAAATTTACAAAGAAAGAAACTTGTTTGTTTGGCGTTTGTCAGGAAACAACATTGCTTCACTTTGCAAAGTTGGATCAACCTCATTATGGCTGCAGTGGATGACCTAATCAAATTATACTTTGCAATCAGATTTAGCAAAAACAAATAGAAAAATAGTATGTTTGTGACTTTAATCTGAGAAACTTTCCGAGTCATTCTCACAAGTTTATGACTTTTTAATTCCAGAGAATATCCTAGTTTTTTTCGTCTAAACTTTCAACTTCAAGCGCGCATTTTCTCTGAATGATACGATCACGCGAGAATTACGGAATGACACATCACGACAATCCATCTTGTTTAGTGTGGATGGTTCATCCAATCAGCTGCCAGGTGTTTTTTTTAAAGTGCCTGCCCTTTTCCAAACAGTTTCCAATGACGGCTTCTCAGATGGTTCTGTGTAACAAACCACGTGGCGCGTAACGTTACTCCACCCCTCCTTCGACTATTTTACCTACAATGGCCTTAAAACTGTGTAACAAAAGTTCAAACTAACCACTGAAAGCTGAAATGTTACACATACGCACGCACAAAAATGTGGACATACCTTGCGTACCAGCTTGTAAAATAGCTTAATACTATCAACACTGCACAAATCTAATGTGCAAATCTGCTTGTAACCAACTTGTCTTTGTTTTTGTGTCTCAAACGGACGGATGCTTCAGTACGCACACGCATAGGTGCCGATTTATGTTTTCCTCCGAGGGTGCTCACAGACGCACGTCCTTTTAAAAAAAAAAAAAAAGTAGTCAAAAAATGTTTGCACAGCGGCCGACACGAACACAGACGCCTATTGACTCGATAATAAAGCCGTAAAGTAGGCTATCTTTCACCTCAGGACAACGGCACTTCTCACAAATACAGATAGGATTGGAGCTGAACACGTAACCACGATCAGCTTCGTAGGAAATTAAGACTCAATTCCACCTGTCTAGTAGCCTAGGCACACAGACAGACGCTCCACTTAGCACCGACTGCAAGGTTTAATTTTAAATGAATGTAGCCTACTGGCAGTCTGGCACTGGGTGCTGAGTATTTTCCGTGGGTGCTCGAGCTCCAGAGCACCCACGGTATTGGGGCCTATGCGCACACGCATGCACAAAATCACACACACACAAAAATCACACACATGTAGCTTTGGCACCCAGACAGGTAAAACCAGACATGGCAATTCAGACTTTAGTAGTAACCCTGAAAGAAAGGCACCGCCAAATTAAAATAAAATGTATGTATATGTGTGTATGTATATGTATGTATGTATATGTGTACACACATATAGTCCAAAGTGTATACAAAATGCATGAAATAATAATTGCAATGGAAATGACAAAGGAATGGAGATGGAGATGAGATGTGTGAGCAGCGGATCTAAATAACAAAGGAAATCACTCTCGATCCAGTCTTGTCCAATAACTATGTTCCAGCCATAGATGATTCAGCAATAAAAACTAACTAAAAAAGCTCTACTTGGTTGAAGCAGGTTAGGACCGCACTACCCATGAGCCTCGTCTTCTGTGAACCTCTCCTGGGCGCTACTGGTACCTGTGGAAGCCGACCAATGAGAAGGAGAGCTGGGGTGAGTGAGGGACGAAGACATCACACAAACACAACGGGTGTTAAAGGTGACGCAGGGTGTGTAAAAGAGAGGGAACAAGAGAGAAGAAGAAGAAGAGCCAGAGTTTGAGAGAGAAAAGAAGAAGCAGAAGCCGGGTTGAAGACCTCATTCAAAACCTCACTGACTTTTAAATCATTTTAAAAACTGACTTTCAAATGTGTCATGTGGCTCGCTTCATATGTGTATAGATAAGGATGGTAGTTTTTGGAAATTATCTAATAGTGTTTGTTTACGTCTTTTTTTAGCTGCCTTTGACAAACTCCATTTCTCATAAAGCCCTAGACCTTCGCAGGCTAAAACCCCGTTTACACGTACATGGTTATTTTGAAAAACGGAGACATTTCCCTTCGTTTGTGCGCTTTCATTTACCCGCAAACGGAGAATTCGCCTCTCAAAACAATTCTTTCTAAAAACTCCGGCCAGAGTGGAAGAGACGACAGAGGAAGTGATTGGTTGCTGTTGTTGCTATTTTCGGGATTCTGATTGGCTAACGTGTGCTTGAGCTTCTCGTTACACTGCCACCTACAGGTCTGGCGGCATATATACACAGGTTTGTGTAAACGAACACTTTTATTTTTGAAAACGGAGAGGGGGAAATGTCCGGTTATGAAAATAGCCGGCCACGTGTAAACGTAGCATAAGGCTCAACAAAGGAAGTGAGTACATGAGCAAATCATGTCTGTAATAAGGGACCAACTCTGGCTCTACATCTGTGCTGTTTAACAAGTTTCAGGAGATTTAATTGAAACACGCTTCTCGACACGTTTGCGTTTTTGTGTAACTGTAACGGACCACAATTAATAATCATTAATTTATCCTCAAATCTAATGTAAACCTATAAAATTCTGAATTTAAAAATAAAATATTAATATAATTTGTATTTGCACCTGACAATATATCGGACCACTATCTATAAACTAAAAATCTATAAACCAAATTCCCATCCTAAGTAACAGCTTAAACTGATCCAGACGTCGACCTGTTCTCCCTACCCCACCCCTCTACTCCTACCATCAGGGCTTTTAGTTTCTTTTAGTATTTAGCCTTTATTTATTCGCTGGTATGATTAATATGGACTATTTATTGTTGTATGTTGCGTTGGAATGTGCCTGACCACAAACGAAGTTCCCTCACGGGAAAAATTTAGTTCTTTTGATTTGAAGATTAATGGATTTGACAAATATTTCAAATGAATGTGTAAATTAAGGGAAAACTCATGTACCCTAAAATGTAATCTGTCAATAAAAGGGGCTTCTGAAGCTACATTTTAACAGTTTAGCTTTGACTTTATTACAAATTAATGGACAAATTAAGGGATCCACTTCCCCCCCACCCCAATTTCAAATGGGATATTCTGAGCTTCAGTAAATAATATTAACAGTGCGACATGAAAGAAAATATTACTTTTTCTTTAATTATGGTGACTATCGTACTCTAAGTTTTTAAAACTACACTTCCCATCACTTCAGGGATTTTGGGGACATAAACAGAATGTATAATGTTGTTGTTTTTGTTCACATTTTGCAAATTAAAAGTATGCCGAATTGTTTATCAGCAGCTCCTGTTTGCAATGTACCAATGGATGTTCACGCAACGATCACTGGATTACTTTCATATGTAAGAAAACTTAAAAATGTGATTATTCTCAGGCAAGTTCTGTCGTTTTAAGGAGCTATTTTCTCTCAGCACTTGTCCCGTTCATTCAGGTAGCATCTTTCTCTCCGTGCCCCTCAGCTGCCAATATGGACGCCAGAGGACACATTTCATCCCTTTAAACTCATTATTCAGTTGAATCAGATCAGACACAACGTTTACATACCCGACAGAGAGAAGTGAGACGATTTCAGGTAAAGCAGAAACTAGAAGTGACAGAAGATGAAGAAACAGAAGTTACAAAGCAAACACACAAAGATACATCTTCACACACTAAATAAAATGCACCCTCTAGGACTGATTTAAAAAAAGGTAAAGGGTCAAAACTGTCCTCAAAAAGGTGTGTGTGTGTGTGTGTGTGTGTGTTTTTGTTTCTGTGAGACTGAATGTGCTGTATGTACAGTCTGTGTCTGCTGTCATGCCACAGACAGGCTGCATTTCATTTACCTCATGCACAAAAAAATACTAACAGTAGTTCTCAATGGTATCAAAGAAAGAAAAGTTTACGGGGAACTCTGGACGGGCCAGAGAAGAGACAAGAAGACAGGCATGGAGGCACGCAAGGAGGGAAAGAAAAGAGAAAATTATATTAGTTCAGCTGAAAGCAAAACAGAAAAGTGCAGTAAGAATACTACAAAGACGTTTGTATTCATGTGCGATTTATAGGGGTGTCACGGCTCTTAAAATCCACGATTCCATTTTACTTTCTCAATTGTTTTAAACTGCTCTTTAATGTTTTATGTAATGCACTCTGAATTGCCTTGTAGCTGAAAAGTGCTATACGAATAAAGCTGTCTTGCCTTGACTTTTGATTTTAAGGTCATTATTCAATTACTTTTTTGTCAACAGGAACGGCAATGCCACAATCAAGCCACTAGACGGCAGAAGAGTACTTTATTACAACAGTTGAGTATCTCAGAGTTTACAAGATGCAATTAAAAGCACCATGAGTTTAACAAGGTGCACAAACATACTCATAAGTTTATGAACCCATGCTAAAGTTGAATAAAAAGAGGAATAAAAAAAAATCATCTTTTGGAAATTGATCTTAATGCCTTAATTAAAAAGTTATTTCATGGATCCAGGATACTATGTATCCTGATAAAGTTCCCTTGGCCTTTGGAATTAAAATAGCCCCCACATCATCACATCCCCTTCACCATATCTAGAGATTAGCATGGGGTACTTTCCATAAGATCATCTCTCAATGAAAACCAGCTATTAGGCTAACTGAAATACAACCATGCCAGTCTCTAGGTATGGTGAAGGGGATGTGATGATGGGGGGGGGGGCTATTTTAATTCCAAAGGCCAAGGGAACTTTATCAGGATGCATAGCATCCTGGATCCATGAAATAACTGGCCTTTCAAAATAAAAGTCTGCCTGCCTCTATGGGAATTTAACATAGGGGTGTACTGACTTATGCCCCCTGTATTTTAAGGAAGAACATTTATTTATTTACGATACATTATTCATTCACAAAGAAAACTGGTGTCCTTAAAGGTTGGATTTTTCCTAATTTTTGTAATTAAGGCATTAATTAATAATTTTTTGTAATTAAGGCATTAATTACATTTTTTTTTATTCCTCTTTTTACTCAACTTTAGCATGGGTTTTACTTATGAGCACCACTGTAAATGCTCCATGGAGTCCTGTCCATGGAAAGCTTCAGCAGCTGCGGGCTACCCCTAAGCTAACAATACCCTGTGTCTTTAGCTGCATGCTACCAGCCGGTAAGATAAAGTTACCCTGTGTCTTTAGCTGCATGCTACCAGCCGGTAAGATAAAGTTACCCTGTGTCTTTAGCTGCATGCTACCAGCCGGTAAGCTAACGTTACCCTGTGCGTTTTAGCTGCATGCTACCAGCCACTAAGCTACACTGTGTCTGCTGTTGTTTTTATTCGGATGTGCGAAAGTAGGCCGGTGTGGAGACAAAAAGAAATACTGGTGGAAATGCCGATCCTGCTTCTGGTTTCAGTAATCAAAAGCTAGGAAACCGTGACACCCCTAGTGATCTATCATCAGTAATAAATGTCAGTGTTGAGACCCCGGGTGCAGCGGACCCTGCAGTGCTTTGAGGAAACCTACCTTGTTGTGTGGCGTTTCTCTCGTTGAGCAGCTTGGTCTGACTGTTGGGCAGGATCTTAATCTCGGGAGGATCTGGGCTCGGACCGACCCGCGACGCCATGAGAGCGTTCAGATACTGGAGACGTGTCACCTACAAAACAAAGGGATTTTTTCCTCTTATTAAAGCCTCTACACACACTGTCCTGTGAGAACCAGGCATCTCTAAAAACAGCCCTGTTTTCAGCTTTGTGACGATGCATTTTCCAGCAGATCCAAGAGGCTTTTTAAAGACTAAATGTAATCAAAGTGACTTCTGGCCTATCAGAGCAACGCATGTCAGTCATGTGATCCAAGAAAGTGGTTTGAAAATTTAAACTCTGCCAGTTGACTGCCAGGGAGAATGACGATGCTCTGGTAAGCCGTCCAGTTTTTTTAACTTGAATTTTTAGATCTGAATTTTTTTTTTTATAAAAATGTATATATAATATATATGTTATAATATAAATTTATAAAAAAAAAATATTTTTAAAAATCATACCAATTTTATTTATTTCATTTGTGACCATTTAAAAAGTCTAATTCAGCTTTTGAAACTGCAAATGAAGAAATTTCATGTTTTGATTTAGAAAAAGGTGAATTCAGAACAAACTAATTCAGATGCATGGTAAACTAAAATATTTCAATATAATTATTCAGTGGCTTTTAAAATTCAAACACTTTTGTCTCTTCCATAGTAGTGCAGTAAAAAGTACAATATTTATCTCTGAATTGAGTGGAGTAGAAGTATAAAGTATCAAATTAAAATATAAGTACTTCAAATTTATACTTAAGCCTTGTGTTGACTTCAGGTCACATTGACCCGTTTTACATTTTTGTTTTATATCAATAAATATGGGACGTAGAAATAAGCGCTGAAAATGTGTGGAAGAAAAATTAAAAAATTTAAAATGTTGGAAAAAGCAAAAACAAACTGAAAAAAAGGCATCAAAAACGTCGGGAAAAAAGTGAAAACCTTTTTTCAAGGTTGACAGGAAGACAACACAAGGGTTAAGTAAATGTGTGTCGTTACATTCCACTACTGCTGAAAACACACATAGACACACTCAGTCACACACAGATTAGTCTCGCTTGGCCAGACCTTCCTCCACAGCGCTGCGGAGGAGGGTCCCGCTAGTCCACACGGCATTCTGGGATGGGAGAAAAACGTGCTCTGGTTTATTGGCATTTCTTTAAACCAATCACCATCGTCTTGGGCGCTGCTAAGCCTCGGGATGGTGCCTCTGCAAAATAGCCTCGGGAAGGAACTTGTTTTGGTGGAACGTCTACGTTTAAAAGTAGTTTTAGTCGTGCGAGAGAAAACTCAGATTGGACAGATAGTCTAGCTAGCTGTCTGGATTTACCCTGCAGAGATCTGAGGAGCAGTTAACCAGAGTCCTCACAAATCCACCAGAGGTTAGAACGCCAACACAAAGGAAGATGAAGGTGACGGATATCCGGCCTAAATGAGTGAAATCTGGCGGAATTTCCGCCGACAACGGAGCAATCCCGGAAGTGGAACGTCGAGGATATAGACTACACACAGATACACACTCACCCGTATGAGCTGCAGGTCGGTGAGAGCTCGGACGGTGTAGTCGGGACAATAGTTGGATGGGCTCGTAGCGTCTGCTGACTCAAAGGGATCGTTGGGAGAGTGACGCTGCGTCGACACTGGAGACTGGTGCACTGCAAACACACCCACACACCCACACACACACAGTCAGCACATTCTGCAACTACCAGCCATGCTGCCGTCTTTTTATAGCCGACTCGTATAAACCTCAGTTATGTAAAACTGCATCATCATCATCATTCACATAAGCAGCTGTGTGCTTCATGCTATAACTGCATAATAAATGATGAAACTTGTGCCGTTATTCTTGATCTCACCTGAAGATGGCAGCGTGAGCGCAGACATGCCGTAGTATGTAAACGCTCCGTTCTCAAACTTCAGCCCCTCTTTACCGATCTCCACCTCCACACGACCCTGAAAACACACACACACACACACACACACACACACACACACACACACACACACACACACACACACACACACACACACACACACACACACACACACACACACACACACACACACACACACACACACACACACACACACACACACACACACACACACACACACACACACACACGAAGACTTCAACGTCAAAATGTTTTAATGTTAAAATGTTTTCTGTTGAATAAATAAAAAGGAAACTGCCAAAGATCCCCTCTAAATCTGTTATGACACTGATCTCCACAAGCAAGGGTTGCTTTTCTTGAAAAACTTTACATTACCCACAATTTTTCTCCCCATAATGCACTTCTTTAGGACAGCAAGGTTATCATGAAGATACATAAACCAAAAAGATTTCAGAAAGACATTTTTTGTAGCTGACGCATCGATTTTGTTTGTTGTTACAACAATGTACCAACATATGTGTGTGTGTGTGTGTGGGGGGGGGGGGGGGACGACATGCAGGAAAACCGTCACAGGTCGGACTCGAACCCTGGACCTTCTGCATCGAGGATTAAACCTCTGCACATGTGCGCCCGCTCTCCCAACTGAACTTACTGGCCACCATCTTGGGATGTTTTAAATAACTTCAAAACTAGGTTAAATTATTCGGTTACACCTTACTTGAAGGTATCTACATAAGAGTAAGAGTAAGTCAGAGACATAACATTTCTTTTAGTTTACTCAATTTTTGCACTCTGTACTTATCTTTCACATCTTGCTTTATATATATTTATATACCACTATTTCATACGTGCTTATATTTATGTATCATGAGATGTACAATTGTCACTTGTATATCTATATGTTCTGTCATTTCCTGCAATATACGCTCATATCTCATATTCCCAAATCATTGATCTCTTTCTTGGAAAGTAAGAAAGCAAAAGGTACGACTGAAAGCTAACTCGAAGTGACAAACCTGTGTGAACATGCACACATACCTGCAGCAGCAGGATCAAATAGTCTTTTTAATTCACTCAATTTACTCATCTTTCACATCATGTGGTGTGGTTTAGCAGCTGCACCGCTGCTGACTAAAAAAAAAAAAGGCACTGGACCGAGTCAGGAAATCAGCACAAAACATAATTCACACACACACACATTTCCCCCTCACTCACTGACATATATCACACCCGATGCAAAACATAATTAAGGACTGTTCCCAGCCAGGCCACGACCTCGTCACTCTGCTGCCATCTGGAAGGCGTTACAGATCTTTCCAGGGTCGCACTTCCAGACTGAATAGTTTTTATCCCAGTGCCATTAAACACCTGAACTCCCGACCCATATGGACTGCACTGCACTTTATTGACTGTCTTCTTTTAGCTACTTATCAATTATTATAACTTATTTACTTATTACTGTGTTCATATTGCTTAGGTCTCGTTTTATTGTGTCTTAATTCATGTTTTACTATGTTGTCTTGTCATACTATGTGTCACCACCAGGGGAAGTGCATTTGAATTTCGTTGTTATGTGCAATGACAATAAAGGCATTCTATTCTATCCTGCTTTATACATTTATATACAACTATTTCATATGTGCTCACATTGACTTATCCTGAGACGTAAAACTGTAATCTGCTTAAAAAACAAGCAAATCAATATGTTCTGTTACTTCCTGCAGAAAAAAACCCCCTCAAACGTGTCCCTTTCTTGCAGGGTTAGGAAAGCAAAGAGTATGACTGAGAGTTTGACTTTATTAGTGACAAACGTGTGCGGACGTGCGCACATACCTGCAGCAGCAGGATGAAATAGTCGACCGGGTGGTTGCGCGTGTAGAGATAGTGACCCGGGCTCAGCCGGTTATTTGGATCAAAGTGCACTTCCTGGTTGACACTGGGGTGACGGAGCAGGTGGAACAGGACCTTCTCCGACACGCGGCCGGGGCTGAAGTGTGACACCTCTGCAGGGATCAAAAGGTCAGAGACACGGGGTACGGTGAACTGGCTGTCTGGGCAGCGAGGTCACATACGGCGAGACAAACACATCTCACAGAACTTGTAGCAGTTTAGCTGAATTACAGAGACATAATCATTACAACCTAAAAGCATCAAAGAGCATGGGGGGGGTTTGACAATGCATGCTTGTAGTGGCATTGACAATGCATAAGCCTGAGTAGTGTAGTACATATTTATAACAGGCTGCATATGGGCATTATATATTCAAATATAATTCGGATATAAAAAAAAGAAATACATGAAATTCAAATGGTATTACAGAGGAAGCCTGACAGCTCTAACACACCCACCCACCTCTGGACAGGAAGCGGTGTGTAGCCAGCAGGAGTTGTGGTGAGGTTCGGATCTTGGCTTCTCCTTCGGGAGGCTTGAAGAGAGAAAACTCCTCGTGGACGCTGCGAGGCTCCAGAGGAATCTCCAGCGGAGCGAGAGGACGCTTCACCTTCCTGTCTACTGCAGGAGAGCAGCGGTCAGATGCTTTACTTCAGTAAAAGTACTAATACCACACTGTAAAAAAACTCTGTTACAAGTCAAAGTCCTGCATTGGAAATGTTACTTAAGTAAAAGTATGCAAGTATCATCAGGAAAATGTACTTAAAGTATTAAAAGTTAAAGTTCTCAATACAGAAAAATCCTAAAAGGATCCAACGAGCTGTGTGTGTAATGGTCTGATCATCTCAGCTGGACTTGTAGCCGTTCTATTGTTGGCTAGTTTACTTTAGAATAAAACATCAGATTTTATAAACTACATGTGTTCTGTGTGCAGTAATCTTAATGTGTAAAGTAACTAGTAACTAAAGCTGTAACAGATGAATGTAGTGGAGTAAAAAGTACAACATTTCTCTCTGAAATGTAGCGGAGTAGAAGTAGAAAGTCGCATGAAAAGAAAAGACTCAAGTAAAGTACAAGTACCTCAACATTTGTACTTAAGTACAATACTGGAGTAAATGTACTTAGTTTACATTCCACCGCTGAAGGAGGAGGTGGAAAGTTTTAATAAAAGACACCAGATGCTACATAAAGAAACACATTTTACATTAAACAAACTTACAGTATCCGTCGGACTCGTCCAGGATCTCTGACTTGATGATCTCCTCGATGACATCCTCCAGCGTGACCAATCCCAGCA
Organism: Zingel zingel; assembly: GCA_023566125.1. Taxonomy (NCBI): domain Eukaryota; kingdom Metazoa; phylum Chordata; class Actinopteri; order Perciformes; family Percidae; genus Zingel; species Zingel zingel. Next base: position 30,564,718 of record CM042329.1, on the reverse strand, counting down.
CCTCGTAGAAAGGATCGCCCTCCCCCTCGTTGTTCACCTTCTGGACGATGGCCATGTGAGAGTTGCCTGGTAGAAAGAGGAGAGATCAGAAAATACTCCGTCAGGAAGCTTTATTTCAAAGAGATCATTCTTCAGTGAAGGGTCAATGCATCCAAATAAAAGAAATATTTTTCATTTAACGCTGGGGTAGGTTGTTGATTGGGTAGAGTATAATAATAATAATAATAATAATAATAATCTTTCAGCATATTGTAATTTAACTGTTCTGAGAGAAAACTAGACTTCTGCACCTCCACCTGGCTCTGTTTTCAGGCTTAAAGGAACACGCCGACTTATTGGGACTTTAGCTTATTCACTGTAACCCCCAGAGTTAGATAAGTCCATACATACCCTTCTCATCTCTGTGCGCGTTCGTAGCTCTTTCCGACGGCTCCACCGGTAGCTTAGCCTAGCACAGATCCTGGAGGTAACCGGTTCCAACTAGCCTACTGCTCCCAATAAGTGACAAAATAGCGCCAACATGTTCCTATTTACATGTTGTGAGTCACAGCGTGTACAAATAACAAGGTCACATGAGACACAGCCATCTTCTAACTGTATATATTTGGGAACTATATTCTCAGAAGGCGAAGCACTGCTACTTGGGCGGAGTGATATGCTTGCACCCCTGAGAAGCACCGGACAGAGTAGAAATGCTTTTCTTTTCAGAGATCTGAGGAGCAGTTAACCATAGTCCTCACAAATCCACCAGAGGTTAGAACGAAAACACAAAGAAAGAGGAAGGGGACGGACATCCGGCCGAAAAGACGTCTTCCGACGGCACAGGAGCAATCCCGGAAATGAAATGTCGTCGATATAGACTAGGCATGCAGATACTTTTGGTTTTAAAGCACCAGACTCCTGGAATAAATTACAGCACTTTCTTGAAATCAACTCAATCATGCCTCTCGGACAATTTAGACATCTGGTTCTAAACCTGCAAACTTCTACTTGTAACAGCTTTACATAATTGTATTTTCTTTTGCGTCCATATTATCCTAATTTATTTATCAAATCTTTGTCCAATTCTGAATAAATAAAAAGGTTGAATGTTTTATTTGTCCATGTTTTAACCCTTGTGTTGTCTTCCCGTCGATCATGCAACTTTTTGTTTTTCTTGGTCAAAATTTAAACTTTTTTTTCAACGTTTTGGTCGTCTTTATCGACACTTTTGTTGCTTTCCCACTTATTTTCACTTCAAGTTTTTCGTTTTTTATGCACCTTTTGACATTTTTTGTGATTTTTTTTTTTCACCCCACGTTTTTGAAGCGTTTTCCAACATTTTTGTCACTTTTTTCAATGTTCTTTTATAATTTTTCCACCCCCAAATGCTATAAAATTGAATAAAATTTGCGAAGAGCGTTGTAGGGAGCCATCCACGTTATTTCTTTTGAAAATGAAGTATAGAACATTTTTGAAAATGGGTCAAATTTGACGCGAGGACAACAGGAGGGTTAAGATTCCTTTCTCCACTCCTATCAAAAATGGGTTGCTTTTTCATTTTCAGTTTTAAAAATGACACGGCAAGCTCTCTTTCTAGGAACAGTATTTTGTGTGCGAGTGCGAGCCCACCTTTCTTGAACTCCTCCAGCATGGCGTCCAGTTTGGTGTCGTTGAAGACGTAGTGCAGCGGGTGGTTGTAGAACTTGGTGATGGTCGTCATGGGGGTGCAGTCGTCCGGGTCCACCAGCGCCAAGTCCTTCACATAAAGGATTTCCACAATGTTGGACCTGGGAAATCAAAATCAAACGCACATTGACGAGTGGACACAAGTACTGCCATGTGGAAAAACCAAATCCCAAATCTACTGGAAGTACACTGCTACAAAATGAACCAAAAACACCGACAACGGGGAACAACTTTGGCAGATAATGAGTGTAAATATGAAACAACATTTTAAATCATACCCTCTACAGTTCAACCAAAAGGGGATTATTTTACTTTATTTGTGCAGGATTAAAGAGGTTAATTGTTCTAAAAGTGCCTAAATTAACTTCTACACATTTCAACATTTTGCTGTTTTGCTTTTGTATTAAACTTAAATGTTTGATATATTTGATTCCTGGCCATTTTTTTACTACTTATTGACATTTTATAGACCAAACAATTAATCTTCTAAACTACACTGCAGCAATTCTACGACACCAGAAAGCATTGATTTAGTGACTCGCAGGACAGAAGTAGTGGAGACATCAAGACTGAGGCTGGCAAAGGAGTTTGCAGAGAGCACTGATTTGGTGATAAGGAATGTATGTTGTAGGGCTGCACGATATGAGGAAAATATCTAATTTTGATTACTTTGACTGATGATGCGATTGCGATATGATTCACGATATTGGAGGGAATGATCATGTTTGTATCATTATTCTCATTTTCAGTGAAAAATATGAAGATTTAAAACAAAGTGATTATAGTGTGATTTTTACGAGGATCTGTACCAAACAAAGATGGTTTCTGTAGTCTGTAGGACAGGATGTGTAGGCCGGGACGTCCCTGCAGCTCCACAATACTTCATTCAGAACGGTTTGACACATATTTTGCCTTTAACAAATATTGCGCCCCCGCCCTGCGATTTGGATATTACGATAGTCCATATTGCGATTTCGATAAAATTGCGATAAAATGTGCAGCCCTATGCAAAGAGATTTGATTTGGTGATTTGCAGGTCGGAAGAGATCTAAGTTGAAACTGATCTAAATTTAACTTAAAAGACAAAATGATAAATACATGAAATCGTGGTTTCAACAGCATTGCAATGACAACATGCAGTTAGGGCCTGCTTTATGTTGAACTACAGTCATTTCAATGTTGCTGAAACAACCGTATATGCACATTAGAGATCCAAAAATCTTTTCAAGCAAGTTTAGCATTAGGCTGCATTCACACACGCTGCGGCAGGTTTCCCCATTCATTTTGAATATGGGTTTCAATGGTGGGAGCGGAAACAGACCATATGTTGAGACAGATTCAACTTTTGGAAAAACACAACCCGTCTTCACACTGCAGTTGCCAATCATGTGAGCGGCGATCAGACTAGTCGGTGTGTTTTGAGGCGGTGTGAGAGTCCCGTACAGGAAACAGGAAACATCACTGCCTCCATCTCTGCCACAAGAACGTTTTAAAACACCAAACACAAGCTCTGAACGGGCCGGGAGTTTGTGGAACAGCTGACTTAGGGCTGGGCGATATGGAGAAAATCAAATATAATATCACAATATTTTTGACCAAATACCTCGATATCGATACCGCAACGATATTGTAGTGTTGACTATTAGTGCTTTCACAAAATATTTACACAATGAGATTTTTGATAAGTAATCATCAGTAATGTGGATATAATGACTAAGTGGGTAAAGGGAAATAATAGAACAGTTACAACAGTCTGGTAAGTTCAGAAAATGACATCACTTTACTGTAATGAGGCCTTTAAAACCAGGAAAAGACAACACTTATGCCATATTACGATATCCAAAATCTAAGACGATATCTAGTCTCATATCACGATATCGATATAATAGATATATTGCCCAGCTCTAATTTGTTTCCTGCAACAACAAAGCACAGTCGCTCCGTCGCTTTTCTTTCTCCATTTCTCCATGAAAGGATGCTGCCTTCAAGTGCGGTTGGAAATGTTGAGATCTATAAACGATCTGACGGAAAAACAATAACTGTGAAATATGTAGTCTACTTGTGCTACATTGGCGGGGTTAAAGAACACAACAGGACGTCACACAAATGGGCCGTTTCAGTGACACTCCCACTGACGCAGCACCCTGCGGAAAATCTGCGGATTGCCTTTTGTAGTGTGAACGTGTCTTTTACTCAGACCTCAGTTTTATTGTTACTTATCAGCCGACATATACACAGATACCAATATATCTGCAATAAGTTGATATGAACTCTCGTCTTTGACCAGATCAACTGGAATCTTAAAGATAATACTCCCTCCCAGGCCCCTATCTGATCCAAATCTCTGCACTGTTAAAGGTGCTGTAGGTAGGATTGGGAAGATCCAGGACTTCGCCAAAATTTTTTAACATCAACAACTTCTCAGTCCCTCCCCCCCTTTCCGCTAAAGCCCAAACGGTCTCCTAAGCCCCTCCCCCCACAAGGGAGAATTAATACGTGTGCATGAGCAGTGATTGACACGCAGTTAGACACCCCCCTCCACCTCCCCTGGCCCTGATTGGTGCATCTGAACAGGGAGCGGTGGATTTTTGCAAATCGCACTACAGGCTGTAGGTGGAGCCAGAGGAGCCGGATCTTTTTATTTTTTATTACCTTCATGTAAATAGTTCTACTGGAAAATAGGGTCAGTTTCAGCAAATATGACGGAAAGTTAGTTTTATAAGTCTTCCCTACTGCACCTTTAAGTTTGTAAGTACAATACTTCTGTCACTGTATGGATTGTTTTCATGAGTCTAGCTTTTGGTTGTCAAAGTTCTGTAAAAAGCCGCGTTTCTGCGCCCACCTCTCCTCCTCGTAGATGGGAACCCGGGTGTACCCGCACTGCATGATGTCAGACATGGTGGAGAAGTCCAGGACGACCGAGCTGGGCAGCATGAAGCAGTCCTTCAGGGGCGTCAGGATGTCCTCCACCGTCTTAGTGCGCAGCATCCCGCGGCTGAACTCCTCCTTCACAAACTCACTGCGGCAGGACCCAGTGGGGATCAGACACGGACAAGGAAAAGAGCCGTTAAATACAGATCATGATGTAAGGGCAACTCAACATTATATCTGAAGCAGAGCTGGGTTTTAAAGTGCTCATATTATGCTCAGGTTCATACTTGTATTTAGAGGTTATATCAGAATAGGTTTACATGGTTTAATAAAAACACCATATTTTTGTTGTACTGCACATTGCTGCAGCTCCTCTTTTCACCCTGTGTTCAGGTCTCTGTTTTAGCTACAGAGTGAGACATCTCACTTCTGTTCCATCTTTGTTGGGAGTCGCATATGCTCAGTAGCTAGGTAAGGACTACTAGTAGTGACGGTTTCCCTACACTATTTGTATCACGCATGCGTTGAAACACTTGACGGCCAGGCGGCACAACTGGCGGCATATTTTTGTAGACTACATTTGATGTTAATCATTATTCAGTTAACGGCGGGTCTGTTTTATTAGATATTTAAATTAAGTACTTATTGTCACTGATCCAAAACCGCATATCGACGTCCGTGTACTACGCCTTGGCAACATTGTTATTTTTGTGACATGTAGTGTGGGAATGTTGTAATGTTTTTAAATGTATCTTACGCTATGCATTACGAGGTGTTTACGTGGCTGCCAATCCAATAACAACAGAGTTGTTCCATGTTACATGAACATCCACCATTTGAGTCTTTCTGTCACTGCAGACCTTCAGTTTCCTCAACAATCGCCTTTGCGAGCGCTGTGAAATGAATGAAAGTCCCGCGGTGCAAAGGTGCGCAAGCGTGGAACAGATCATGCAGTGTCGTAGCGCGAACATCTTGCGCATGTCGGATCGTGCAGGCAGCACAGATCACGTACCCACATCTACGCTGTAGATTTAACGCAGAACCATAAATCAAGCAATGTGAGTGTCTTTCTTACCTGTAAGGGTCGTTGACGCTTGTGCGGATCATCTCCATGGTCCTCTCCCTGATCCCACAGGTGCTAATGTCCCGCCTCAGGCCCAGGTCCAGGATCAGCCCCAGAGGGCAGGACAGGGGGCAGGTGAGCACCAAGCAAACCTGGGCCAGCCAGGTCAGAGCCGGCGCCAGCTGGAACCCGTAACCGGAGCACAGCATGTGAGGACCCAGCTCAGCCAGGAAGAAGATGAGGAGGCCGCTGGTGAACACGGCCGAGACGATGGAGCCCAGCGCCCGGTACAGGAGGACGCCAAGGACAGAGTGTCCCATAGCACACAGAAACAGCAAAGAACATGTCTGGGATGGAGAAAGGACGGACAAAAAGACATTTAGGAATTACATCTCATCAGAATCAGCTTTAAAAGGGTCCCATATCGTGCTCATTTTCAGGTTCGTACTTGTATTTTGGGTTTCTAGTAGAACATATTTACACGCTTTAATGTAAAACATTTTTTTTAATTATTTTTCTCCTACTGTCTGTCTGAATATACCTGTATTCACCCTCTCTGAGAAGCCCAGTCTGCTCTGATTGGTCAGTGTTTCCGGGTCTTCTGCATCTGCGCTCTCGGGCTACATCTACACTACTGCGGTTTGGTTTAAAAACAAAATTTCTTTTGCTACATTTACGCCTCCTGTCCATAATACTCTGGCGTTTCCGAGCCCCTAAAACGGAGACATTTGGAAACTCTGCTGCCCTCGTTTTGGTTTGAAAACTCCGGAGTTGCTTTGTAGTCTCCGGACACAAACGGAGACCTTTGTAGAAAACGATGCACTTCAGTCAGTCTCATCGGTTAGGTAGCTTACAGACCTTTTATTAACAGTTCCACATCGTCATCGGTACAAGCTAATGAATCCCTGCTCTTACTTTTCACCGTTGTTGTTCTTTCTCCAAAGTATTTTCTGTATTTTCAACTTATACATCCATGATTTCAACTGCAGAGTAACGTCAGACTATCTACATCCTGTTTACACCGGCATGCACATGCCCAGTGTCTGTGAACGGTCATGTGATACGTGTTGTCAGATGTGTTAATATGGACGGAGATTAGTTCTGCTACTGGAGCTAAAACTCTTGTGTAGACGGAGATCGTTTTTGTCTCAAAATAGTGGATGTAACCTCGGGATCTCTGCTCCGTCATTGCAGCCGGGGAATGTGTACTGTAGCGGCACTTTCTACCTATGTCTAGTATAGCTGTGACATCACAACTGTACGGAAGTCCTGGCGGCTCGTTTAAGGGGCACAGTTTCTGAATACCGGCTGTGTAGGGCTTTGCAATTAATCAAAATGTAATCGTGATTATGATTTCGACTCCCAACGATCACAAAAACAGAATAATCAAGAAAAACTATTATTTAGCTCATTACATTCTGCAAGTAAACTCTTATTTTCTCTTGTGTTCTGACTGAAAAAATAAAGTTTAAATAGGAAAAGTATTAAGGCAAATTTCACAGATCTGTGTGTTTTTTTACTGTTGATTTATTTAACTTTTTAAGTTCAATAATTGCAACATCTTTCCAGAAGTCAACGAGTAATCGTGTAAAATTATTGTGATTTCAATATCGACTGAAATAATCGCGATTATATTTTTTTCCAAAATTGAGCAGCCCTACAACTGTGTGCATTTCTCTGTGGATTGAGCGTTGTGGTACTTTCACAGTATTTATACAGCACCTCGAGCTGCTTGTATAATCAACAAAAGACATGAAAGTCTCACTTTTACCATCAGACCTGTGTCAACACAAACTGAGAATCTGACTCTGATTACTGTTACGCTCAACGTACTTGAACAGAAACAGACATAACAGATAAAAACTAAAAACAATAAAAAGCTTAACAAGGTAAACATTGACTACTGTGTACACATATAAATGAAAAAGTATTTATAAAACACGACCACAAAATGAAATGTGTACACAGTAAAATAGATAGCAATGGTGCATAGTGCAAAGGGTGCTGGTGTAATAAATATGGGGTTATATACCAGAATCATAAAAAGATATATTGCCAAGTAAGTAGCACTTACAAGGAATTTGCCTTTGATTTTGGTACATACATAAACACATTAAACATTTATATGAAATAACAAACAATAAATACAGAAACAACTGTACTCCACTACATTTCAGGGAGAAATATTGTACTTTATACTCCACTACATTAATCTGACAGCTTTAGTTACTTCAAAATTAAGATTTTTGCACACAAAACACAAAGTTTATAAAATCTGATGTTTGATTCTAAAGTAAACTAGCCAACAATATAACGGCTACAAGTCCAGCTGAGATGATCAGACCATTACACACACAACTGTTTAGATTGTTTCCAGTTTCTAAATTTTGAGGATTGTTTCTGCATCAAGTACTTTTAATACTTTAAGTACATTTTCCTGATGATAGTTAGGTAACATTTTCTACTTTTAGTTGTAAACAGAGTACTTTCACAGTGTGGTATTAGTTACATTGAGGGAAAAAAGGGTTTATTGAATAGTGCAGGTCAGGATGTGCAGAAATGCTGAGGGGTGTACAAAAGTTTAGAATACACAGAATGTGCAGAGGACAGGTATGTAGTCCAGGATGTAGGCGTCAAATGTAACTTTACCTACATGAGGTGTTGCGGTGGCTTCCCCACCTAGTTTTTCAGAAACTTACCAAGAAGTTCCCCCTCCGCCTGATCGGCTCCAGGCGCTTGGCGGCCCGCTTCTCCTCCTCGGAGCCGCAGCTATGAAGGACATACAGCTCCACGGGGTCCAGCCACAGCAGGCTAAGGTTCACTATCCTCAGCGTCCCGCAGACCAGAAGCAGCAGCACGACCAGCACGGCCAGACCCCACGGCGGGATGTAGTCCGCGGGTGGACCGCTGACCCGCAGTCTTTCCGAGCCCACAGAAGCCCATTTCTCTCCGCCCAGCACGCACAGTTGGTAGTAGGTGTGCTCGCTGCCATAGATGCTCCTCTGCCGGACCTCTACATCTACCAGCCGGCTGTTTTCCTCATCCTGGGTGATATTACCCGTCACCTGGAAAGCGGACTCCTGGCGGTTGGACTCCAGCTCGCACGGGTCAGGCGTATCCCCGACCGACCCCGCCGCTCCGCCAGCTGCCCCTGCGAACGCCACCCACGTCCAGTTTCCATCCAGCCCAGTCCCAAAAAGACGGAGCTTGAACGTGGCTCCTTCTGGCGCCGAGATGATCCGATCCTTCATACACACCAGACCCGTCGGGTCTTCCAGTCGCAGCCCCAGAACCAGCGGAGCTTCCTGGCTGCAGGCGCCGTACCTGATCCCGCAGAACAACAATATCATCAACAGGAACCGTAGACCTGCCAAGCTGGCCACCATATTGGAATTGGTCAGCCTGGCTCTGCTCACGTGACTCAACCCTGCAGCGGCCCCGCCCCCCCCCCCCCCCCCCCCCCCCTCCGGGGCGTTCTGGGAATGACGTCACATCGGAGGACAAATGGAACGCACTGGGCTCAGCCAAACAAAACGAACACAACTGCAACTGAACTGCGTGGCGGCCATTTTGGTTCTACGCGTACCAAGCGAGGCGCTGGATAACTGTACATGTTGGGGCTTGACTGTGAATTCTTATTTTACTGCACCCGCCTCTTCTCAAAAGCAGCGAATTGCAGTCGGTGTGTGCTCACAGCCAATACAATATGACGAAACAAGAAGGTGTGACCGCCCATCTTTGTTAGATTTCATGTAAACAAGTCATTCATCACTCCGGCCCTCTGTTAGATACACTTCACATTCATTGAATTCATGCTAATTTAACACTGTACAACATTTAAGGAAAGGATTGCTTCACCCTTTTTCAAGTATGCCTGGAAACAGTACTGTTATGCATCAGGTTTTAAGTTATTTCTTGTCATATGCACAACAATTAGTCTCTAAATCCTGATGTTTTTCAACTTTTTTTTGCATTTTGTTATGTTTAAAAGGTGCTAAATAAATAAATCTTTAAAATTGTATTATTGTTTGAATTAGGAAAGAAGTCGTTGGCAATGAAATTCCCTCTAACAATGCTCATTTAATATGTATAAAAATAAAATAAAAATATATCAAATAATATATATCTTCAGTAGACAAGTGTATAGTTATAACAAGGTGAATGAACTGTAATATAAACAGGAATGTAGTGAATGTATACGCGTAATAAGTAATAAATATGGCTGAGACATGTGAAACCGGTAAAACATGACAATATGAAGGTAAAATGAATACAATGTGCAACATTCACTGCCTTGGATGTATATATTTTTCAAAATGTATATATATATATATATATATATATATATATATATATATATATATATATATGTGTGTGTGTGTGTCATTTCTAATTTAGTCTTTTCTATTTAACATTTACTGGTTTTGTATGTATATTTTTATTGCTTCCTTTATTTTGTTATTATATTTTATGTGCCTTTTTATATTTACCAGTCCCAGATGGATGGAGGCAGGTTTGTAGTCACGTCCACCTTTGTGGAGTCCAAGACTAATACAAGACCAGGACTAGTCGAGACCGAGTCAAGACCGAGACAGAAAAAAAAGAATCCTCTTCAAGACCACTTACTGTACTTACCTGTTCATAATGTGATGTGATGTGGGAGACAGTATATCTTTTATTTTAAGATAATAATTTTGCTTTATTATTTGTAATTATCAAACAGCGGTAGTGCAGAGTAACACACTAATAGGATAAAATTAGGCCACATTATCTACTTAAAATATAAAATGGAGATGTTCCCATTCTTGAACTTATTATTTGCCCTTAAGAATCCTAAGCACAAAGTGCTCGCTGACATTGTGTCTGTGGCCAAAATGAAAAGGATTGATACCTGATGATTGAGGTATGTGATGCAGCCAGGTGTATCCCAGGCGACCAATCATGATGCCTGTTCTAGATGGATTTTGAATTGAACTAATAGCTGTTTTCTGAACGAATGTGCTTCATCAATGGTTATGTTTTGAGGGAGGAAGTTACTTTAGATCAAAAGCATATAGTGCTGGACTCGGTAGATGGAGGGCCTGACCGGGTACTGAAAGCATGGCCCGATCACTTTACAGAAGTGTTTACTAAAATATTTAACCTCTCATTACAACAAGCTGCTGTTCCAACCAGTGGTGTAGTCTACGTGATACGCAGGTATACGCAGTATACCCACTAAGAAAGCTCCAGGATTTCCATATATCCACTTAAAAATGCCCAATGACACACAACAACAAACTTTACATTATATTTTTGATATATTTTGAATTGTCATCTGTGTTTTTCTTCTTCACATAGGCTAAATAAAGGTATTTCCACCGTAAATTGGTGCATAAAAGTGTATCTGAATACAGGAAATGAAGTCGTTGATGCTCAAAACTTCCCTGAGGGAGGACACCCACACCCCCCCCCCCCGCCCCCCCTTCCCCAAAGGCAGATTCTATATACACACACACAGTACAGTATACCCACTACAATACATTAGACTACACCACTGGTTCCAACAAGCCTTACATTCTCCACCCTCAATCCAGTGACCAAAAAATAATCTGTGAAGTCTCAAAGACTATCTCCCACTGATGCTAACACCCACAGCCACGAAGTGCTGTGGGTGTTAGCCTTCATCCCATCGGATCTGGAGAAGCACCAGTTTGTCACTGGGCAAACCGCTCTACAGACGACGCCAACACAACATCCCTCCACACCTCTCTGACACACTGAACCAAACAGTTACGTGAGGATGCTATTTGTGGACTTTAGCTCCACATTTAACACCAAAACCCCACAAACGGATCAACAAACTGGACAACCTGGGCCTTGGCTCTTTGCTGTGTTCATAGGAACAGACTTTTTAGAAACCGACCACAGCAAGTCAGAGTTGGCAGCCACAGGAACCCCACAGGGCTGCGTGCTGAGCCCACTTCACACTCACGACTGCACACCCATCCACAACTCCAACTCCATGATTTAATTTGCGACGACAGCACAGTAGTTGTGTTGATTTCAAACAATGACGAGACGACCTATGGAACATCTTGCGGAGTGGTTTGAGGACAACAACCTGGTCCTTAAAGCGTCCGGTACACTCGCCATTCCCGACCTGTCGCGCGACAGTGTGACATCATGGGAGCGCCGTAATTATTTATACTTGCGCTGGTGGTCGCAACACTAGTTGCAGTCTTGTGAACAGAGGTGTCACAACTGAGGAAAGGCTACCGACTTTGCTATTTCTACAGACTAGAAGAAGAAAAAGGTAAACAATGGCGAAGAAAAGAAGAGCAGCACTTTGAATACTTCAGAATGTCTTCAGACATACTTCAGATTTACCAACTGGTTAACGCAGACCTCCGGGTATACTGGCATTAATCTGCATGTACGGCAGAACGGTTGGAAATCGGCAAACTTTCCCTTAAGTTACCAGCTAACGCTAGCTAGCTAGGTTAGTTGGCGATGTGCTACCGAACGCTGAACAAGATATTTTTAGGCGAAGTGAAAACACACAGTGAGAGGGTCAAAGTCCAGTTTTAATGTCCACATTGCCATGGTTTTCATGAATTTATTTTGCACGAGCGAAGCACTTTTTTTGGAGTCCTTTAGCTATATGGGCATTTGTTTCAGGACACACTTTGAAAAATGTGAACCTGAGGCTCTCTGGTAGCTCACCTGGTGTAGCGTACGCCCCATGTGAAGAGGCTCAGTCCTTACCACAGAGGCCCAGGAAGGAATCCAAAACTGTGGCCCTTTGCTACATGTAATCCCCCCCCCCTCTAACCCCTTTCCTGTCTTCAGCTCTGTCCTATCAATTAAAGGCCAACAAAATCATCTTAAAACAAGAAGCTAACATATCCTTTAAAGTGCTCATATTATGCTTTTCCCCTTTCCTTTATTGTGTTATATATCTTTTTTGTGCATGTTATAGGTTTACAAAGTGAAAAAGCCCAAAGTCCCCCCCAAAGGGACTTACCATCTCCAACAGAAAACACTGTTCACAAACTGGCTAGTAGTCCTTACCTAGGTATTGTCAGGGCACACCCTCATACTCTGCTTCTGACTGGCTAGTAGTCCTTACCTAGGTACTGTCAGGGCACACCCTCATACTCTGCTTCTGACTGGCTAGTAGTCCTTACCTAGGTACTGTCAGGGCCCTCATACTCTGCTTCTGACTGGCTAGTAGTCCTTACCTAGGTACTGTCAGGGCACGCCCTCATACTCTGCTTCTGACTGGCTAGTAGTCCTTACCTAGGTACTGTCAGGGCACACCCTCATACTCTGCTTCTGACTGGCTAGTAGTCCTTACCTAGCTACTGAGCATGTGCGACTCCCAACAAAGATGTTACAGCAGTGAGATGTCTCACTCTGTAGCTAAAACAGAGACCTGAACACAGGGTGAAAAAAGGAGCTGCAGGAATGCGCAGTACAACAAAAAGATGGTGTTTTTTGAAAAGTAAACCACATAAACCTATTCTGATATAACCTCTAAATACAATTATGAACCTGAAAATGAGCATAATATGAGCACTTTAAAGTGAGTTGCCCCTTTAACACAATAGTTTTCAATTTGTCCAAAGTTATAAAATACATATTCCCTGTCGTCATTTGTAATAATAATAATAATAATAATAATAATAAGTTCTCATGTGTGCAGTCTTTGTATGAGAAGAAGTGCAGGATTGGTAATGACAGGATTATAATAACCAACTTCCTTTTGATAACAAAACTTGAGGATCCACCCAAACGTCCTGTAAACAACCCTCACATCAGTTAGCATGAAAAGATCAAATCCTGCAGACCAAAAGAAAACTTAATCCCACTAATCCACAGAGAACTTTGTATATAAAGTTATTATAACATGAATCAAACAGACAGATTTTCTGTAGAGAAATATATCTCAGGTTTATTAACCTCGTAGATTTCTTCAAATGCCTTACAGTACTTACAAAACAGTTATGTACACGTTGCTTTAAAGTTACACGACCCTTGTTTGGAATTGTTCCTCCATCTTTGTTCAACCTTTGCAATAAAAGAAAGTTCACAACCAAGTCAGACATGTTACAGCCGTGCATTCAAACCTGCCCCCCCTGGGGAAATGAAAAGGGGAAATAACTTGACTTCCATATCAGAGTTTATAAATCCAAAGACCAAACTGGATTTGAAGTATTGTTGCGTTTCTTACCTAAAAATATTTTTGTATTTCAAGTGCTAAAATTATCTCAAATTTGCACTGCAACTTTGAAAACCTTTGATAAACATGGATTTAAAACCTCAAACAATTCAAAAAAATCGACTTGAGTGAATGATAAACTGTGTGGAAAACACACTGGCATGAGAACGCTGCAGCAGAAAATATTTAACCTTCGTGCTGGTCTAATCATCACACCGCTGCAGGGCTAAAAACAACACCGCAGGAGTTGCTGATAAGCCCTGCTCCCCCGCTCCATGGTAGAAAAAGGTCCAAACAATAAAAATAGCTTAGCAGATCTGACCGGCGGTCAAAGCCACCGGAATTTCAATACTTTTGAGCGGCGGGAGAGGAGTCGAGATAAGGGCAGGATGTAAAATAGACGAGGAAAAGCGAGAAAGAAGTGTGGGAGGACAGGCGAAAAGAAAAGAGGAGATGAGAGGCTACAGGATGGGGACGGATGACAGGAAAGGGGAAGGATGGGAAAGGATTTTTGGCTGAAAAAAGAAAGCTTTGGTTATCACTTCTGACAAAAAAAAAAAAAAAAACGCTACAGAAGATAGCAGTAAATTATGATTTGAGGTCAACTCTGTGCAACATTTATTGCTATTTAATGCCGTCCTAGCAAAACAACAGAAATAAAATCTCATAATAAATAGAGCAATTTCTTTAAGTTCTCTTTCAGCATCACGCTGATGCCCATCTCTTCATGTACAGAGTATTTACAGTTAGATCACACACAAACAGCAATCAGGGAACTGAACACAGTGTTTCTGGGTGAATTAACCCAATAAAAGCTGCGTCTTAACAGCTGGAAGCCCGTTTTTACAGAACCACACCTTCAGGTGCCTAAAACCAAACCAAAAAACTCAATAAATACAATGTTTACAATAAATACAACATGAATAAGTAGAATAATTGTTTGCACATTTCCCAGTACACAAACTGGTAATCACACAGCCAACCAGTGGCTTCACTGGAAACCAGTTTAAGACCAATTGCTACATCATGAGACCTAAATGAACCAGCAGGCAGGTCTACATTTCCTTCCAGTAGAGGGTAAGGCTATGTCGACTCTAGTTCTCCCTTTAACACGCAGGTTTCTCCAGTCCTGCTGAAATAAATCTATGGTTTTCAAAGTGGCGATCCTCTCCGTGGTCGGGGACCCCAAGGGTAACAATTTGCTGCTGGGGCCCCGTTAAAGCCCCCCCCCCCCCCTCCCCAATCCTCTGCCACTCTCTGTGTGCTGTCTGTAGGGCTGCCCCCTCTTAAGCGTGATTTATGGTTCTGCGGAGGCTCCACGCAGGGCTTTCACCGTAGCCTACGTAAGTAGCCTGAAGTTTATACATGTGGTTGGTGTGTGCGTGTCCATCTCTTTAAGAGAAAAGCAGGGCCTGTGTGTGTGTGTGTGGGTGTGGTAGAGCGAGTGAGAGAGTGACGGTAATTATCTTCGGAGCGAGTAGCGACTCAAGAGTCATAGTGAGAGAAACAAAGTGTCTCCCCTGTTCTTTCTGACCACGGTGGGAGATCTGGAGCAGGAGAAGTTAACCCTCTCCTTGATTTCATGATGTTTATGGAGAAGGAGAACCAGGAAATGAGTCGGGGGGAAATGCAACGCTACCACGCCACGACAGAGCGCCATGCGTCGCCTCAACGTGTAGTTGAGTTTTTCGAGAGGTGCAGGTCAGGCTACAGCGTAGGGTCCGTGTCTCCACGTACCTACGTACGTAGATTTAACACAAAAGCATAAATCACGCTTTAAACAATTCGTCGACTAATCTGTTGTTTCGGGCTCAGTCGACTTCACGCTGAATGACTTTTTTCCCCCAAGAAACTTCTGAGTTCATCTCTGATACGCACACGTTTTAAAGTGGTGCTTTACATCATTCTTTGAGGAGAAACTCATAATAAAACTTATAATCGATTGGTCGACAAAATCATTAAACGAGTCTCAGCCCCCAATCGCCCGGCCCCAGGTTTGGTAAAGCACGGATAAATGTATCAACATGCGAGCAAAAAAAAAAAAAAGACATAATAAGGTCTGAAAATAGTTAAGACCATAAGAAAATAAAATAAACCTCCTTTATACACATTGGGCTTTAGTGGTGCAGTTACTCAATCATTTCTTAAATAAGTCAAATTACCACAGAGAACCTGGGGCCTTTTTTTGGGGGGGGGGGGGGGGGGGGGGGGGGATTGGGGGGCCCAGAGCAGGTTGTTAATCCAGTTTTGAGAAATCATCCCACAAAAGGAGAAACACTTTGGAATAATTGCTTTTTCAGATTTACACAACTCACAAGTTTAAAGTGTTTTTCAAAAACAGTGCTAGCTTATACAACAGTTCTGTTTTTTTATCTTTTCAAATATCATCAACAAAATAATGCATCTTCACAGTCACTTAAAATAGTTTCAGTGTCACTGCATACATTGGAGAAACAAAGTAGGTTAGATTACAACATGCTAGCAGCTTGAATGTCTGAGCTCAGTCCGTGTGGAGCGCGCTGCTACAGTCGTCTTTATGTTTAATCTCTTTATTGCCACTTCCTCCAACTCCTTGTCTGCTCCAAACACGGGATGAACTGGTTCAGTATCATTTACACACACACACACACACACACACACACACACACACACACAATAAAATGTCCTTCACATTGTTGTAAGTGCAACACGGACACACTAACACATGATTAGTTACAGTTACAGGAGGGTTCAGCCCTGACAGGAGTGTGAAGACATGCAGTGGAATGTTTGTTGTCCAATAAATCTCTAAAGTTATTGTGCTGCGAGTGTTTCCGAAGATTCAAGTGTCAATCCCTAACCCTCGGCTTACTGCAAGCTCAAAGTTTAACAAATGCATGAGACACACGTTAAAGGAATAGCTCAACATGTTGGGAAACACTTTAAAGGTCGTGACACACCGACCAGACGGCTGACCCTCGGCTGAAAAGGCAGTTGGGCTGATCAGTCTCCCCGAGTTGGTCAAAAAAGTGCCTCAGAACACACCAAAGAGACAAGACGTAATACGTCTCCACAACAGCAGGCGGCGCTAATCTGTATTGTCGCCCAAAAATGAAAACTGGCAGCTGATTGGACGAACGCGTCACGTGGGTCTGGTTTCTCCGGAAATTCAAAGACAGACTGTCATGGCGGCTCGTTCAGAATACGATCTCATGTTGTACTAAAATAGTTCACCGAAACGTGTTTCTGAAAACATTTTAAGAGAGAAATAGTTTCTGAATCTGTCTTAATTTCAGATCAACAAAGGTCAGTTTAAAAGATTTTCGTCAGATTTTGAGAGACTCTAGTCACGCTGCTCGCAAAAAAAGCACATTTCTCAAAATGTCGAACTATTCCTTAAAAACAACTGCTTGATTATATAAGACTAGTAGGAAACATTATTGAACAGCTAATCCATATTTTCAAAACATGAAAAGACTATTTGTTATGGGATTGGAGGCTTTGACTCATGACCTCAGCATTTCTAAAAACCTGCCTCAGCTCCGCAAACCAGAGCCTCTGAGAGAAAGATTGGTTGCGTTTTGTTCCGTTTACAGTTTGTTATCAGACTCCGTAGTAAGAGTCTCGTGGCGAGAAAATGTAGGAATGCTCTCAATAAACTTGGACGGCAGATAGCACTTGCTCATTAAAACTGTAAGCATTAAAGGTGCAGTAAGTGATGCTGGGCAAGGATTGTTGATATTTGAACTCAACTGTTGCTGCTTGTTGCCGATAAGCTGGAACAGTGTTTTGTGGCTCGTGCACTCCTTTCCGTTTCTTTTCCATTGACACAGCCAGGGCTGTGTATTAACACCAGATTTATTTTCAGTGCACACAGAAAATGGAGAGCTAGGTGACCGTGATGAGACATTGGCTGAACTTGACAAAAATTTTACTGGATTCACATTACGTACTATACCTTTAAACTAGTTGGATTATTTCTTCATGCCACTGCTCTATTGTGTCAAAGTGAACCCACATTTGCGTTACAGTAGACATACATCAACTCAGTGCCCAGTGTGACTTCCAGCTAAGAGTTTTGACATCATCTTTGTTTCATGTCCGTGGACGCACAGTGTTAACCTGACGAGCCAGACCCACATCCAGATGTTGGGTCTGGGAACTCACCGTTGGCTGGGCTCAATCCGAGGGGTGGGATAAACGGCTGTCAAATTCCCTCTGCACGCAATAGGATAGCGCTACAACCAACCAGAGCAACGAAGAAGGTAGCGAAGCTAGTTGATAGGTTAAACTTTTGCTATATCCGGTCGACAAAACTCTGAACACATCTTCCTTTTTTAAGAATGACTTCAGTGCCGTTCTTTGTTCTTTTCTCAAAGAAAAGCTGAACTCCAAGTCTTCCAGAGTCGCGGCCAAAGCTGATTCCAAAGACCGCTGTTCGCCAGCAGCAGCAGCCATCTTCTTTGTTTTCAAGTAGCCGGGAATTCACGCGGAGCCGTCGCTACTCTGCTATTATTATGTTAAGCCCCGCCCACCGAGTCTATACACGATGTGATTGGCCTGACTAGAGTTTGGTTTTTCCAGCTCGCAAGCCAACAGAGAGTTGCTAGACGACCCTGGCTGCAAATTACACTTGCTGCCGCTAGGGTGGTCTAGATTTCTAGGCTAGAAAACTCCACTATAGTTAGCATAAACAGTCTAATCATGCAAAGTCTTTACGGTTTGTTTTAAATTGGCGACAACATGCAGAATCACTGGTACGGTTGTTTAACTCTCCGTGAGTACAGGTCCGTTTGCTGGTAGTTAATTTGACTCACTGACGGATAAATTCACTCGTTCACATCTGCCTTATAAAAAGGCAAAAACGCTCAAACAAACTGCCGCTCTATAACTAAAATAAAAACATTCACTGTTATAGTTTATATACTTTTTGGATGGTTCACTCTTTGGAAAAACATAAATGGAAATTGAATAAACTAAAAATAAAAACAATTTGACACTCCATCACTGATCTGGACAGTTTTCTGTTGACTTAAAGGGCCAGTTCACATAAATTAATTTAAAAAAAAAAAACAACGTGTAAATAGCTTCAGTTTTATGTGAAGAGGTTTTTGAGATATCTGCCTCTGAAATACAAACTTTCCCTTTTACAAAACCTGACAAATAAAACCAAAAGCATCTGCAAGTCTTTTTGTAATCCTGGTGAACTGATCCTTTAAAAAACACTCATACACAACCCCGTCTATGGGTCCAGTCATACTCACTAGTGTTCCCTTAAGTTCCGCCATCTTTGTAGTCTCTTCTGGATCTTTTTCAGCGTTGTTTGGAGGGGAACATGCAGGACGGGATATAGGAGGATCTCTGTTTACAAAATACACATGAAGTGCTGATCCTCAGCGTCCCTACGGAAAGCTTCAACGAGCAAACACGAAGTAGTGTGAGTGTGTGTCGTGTGAGTGAGTGAGTGCACAGGTAGTTTAGTTCCCCTGCAGAGACTTCAGTTAGATGGTGCTTTCAGTGTGCCCGTGACTGATGGTGTGGACGTGTGGGTGGGGGTGTGCCAGGCTGTAGCTGGGCCTGCGGAGGCCCGGACAGTTCTGCTGTTCACTGAGCAGAGTGGTGGTCTCTCCCGGTCCGTTCTCCGGTGGCTGCTGGGACTTGGAGGACAGGGAGGAGGGCAGAGTTGGGTGGGGGTTAAAAGTGCACGTCACTGCGGTCACGGAGGATGGAGAAGGTTGGGAGACGGGGGTGTGGTTGCATGGAGGCGCCATGGCGTGGGGCAGAGCGGCGCGGCTGCTGGCTGGAGGCTGAGCGTTGGACTGCGGGCGCTGTGCAGGAGGCGTGGCCAGCGGCAGTGGACCGCGGGTCCCCGGCGGCGTCACGGGGGGCAAAGAGACAGACGTGTCCAGGCGAGTGTGACTGCCCTCTGGAGACTGCGGCGTGCTGTCCAGCCTGGACGCCAGGAGACCGTTCTGGTACTGAGCACGTGTGATCTGAGGACAAAACAACATCGATAAGACAATTTAAAGATATAAATATGGAACAGGTTTTGATCAAACTTACCTTTAAAATAGTCTCGCATTACCAGACCTATCTCCACAGCGCTGTGGAGGAAGGTCTGGCTACACCACAGATACATTCTGGGATAGGAGAAAAAAAAAAAAAAAACACCCTGGGTTGTTTGCATTTCTTTAAACCAATCACAATCACCTTGGGCGACACTAAGCTCCGGACGCAGCGACGGTGGCTCTGCTAAATAGTCTCGGGAAGGAACTTGTTTTGGTGGAACATTTGCACCCCGCAAAAGAAAACGTCACATACAATATTAAATGAAGTGAACTGTTGACACAATACAGTAAGGTGAGCTATTTAAATGAGCTGATACATGGTTAAACCTCATCAGCTCTTACCAGTGTATCTCCGTGTGTACTTCGTCCACAGCAATCGCACCAATCGCTCCCAAAACGTCCCAGTTAGAGAAGAAATTCCGTAAACATATTCTTGTAAATCTTTACAATCATTCCCAGAAAGAACCAAGCAAGCCTGCTTTGTTGCCCAATCCAAATTTCAGTCAAAACTTGACATATTTTTTTGCGTCATCACACATCTGCAGCGGTAAACGTTAGCTTGCTAGCTCGGAGGTTGCTCTTGTTGTGAAGGGGTAAAGCCGGACATTGGGCGCTTCAACGAGTGTTATCCAGTCTTATCCTGGCAATGTTTTTCCGTTGATCCAGACAACCTTTAAAAAAAAAAAAAAAAAAAAAAAAACACAATGACACAAACTAACTAACCGATGGAGGCAGCGGTAGAGCAGTAACTCCCGTGTTCTGCGAGGTAAAATGACTGGTTTCGTCAAAAGGAGTCTGGTGGCTTTGAAGAGAGCAGAGATAACGGCTTCAGTTCCCCGTCGTAAAAGTCAGCAAGGTAAAGCGGTGAAAATACTCTAAATAAAGGTCAAGGTCACTTTATTATCCCTGAGGGGCAATTTGGATTACAGCCAGCAGTAACAAATTATATATATATATATATATATATATATACCAAACAACAACAATAACCACAACCACAATACAACATAATTTAAATTTGAATTAACAGTATAGTATTAACAATGGGGATAACAGCCGGGATGAATGACCTTTTGAATCTATTTGTTCTGCATCGCGGCAGACTATATCTACGCCCAGAGGGTAGAAGCATAAGTTCACCCCACAAGGGATGACTCGAATCAGCCAGGATGGCGTCCACTTAAACTGATAGAGATGTTTTTAGGTGTCTAAAATGTGTTTAGCTGCTGCCCCCGTCCACAGCAGGACATTGCTTAGCTTCCGTGTCCGTACTCCTGCCTGCTTCTCCAAAACTGGGGGTGTGCCGACTGCCATCTACTGTAACACACTGACTATGGAGAAGTAGCTCATACAACCACAAAATATCCCTTTAATGTATTGGAACTGTTACTTAAAAGGAGCTCTAAGCGATGTCACGCGTTTTTTAGGCTACAACATTTTTTGTCACATACAGCAAACATCTCCTCACTATCTGCTAGCTGCCTGTCCCCTGAACATACTGTAAAAAACATCTCCTCACTATCTGCTAGCTGCCTGTCCCCTGAACACACCGTAAAAAACATCTCCTCACTATCTGCTAGCTGCCTGTCCCCTGAACACACTGTAAAAAACATCTCCTCACTATCTGCTAGCTGCCTGTCCCCTGAACACACTGTAAAAAACATCTCCTCACTATCTGCTAGCTGCCTGTCCCCTGAACACACCGTAAAAAACATCTCACTATCTGCTAGCTGCCTGTCCCCTGAACACACTGTAAAAAAACGCGGTCTCTGTAGACAGCCCAGGCTCCACAAATGCCAACAAAAACAAACTGGCCAACCTGCACCACCAAACATAGCAAACTGTGTTCCAGCCAATAACTGACAAGAAGGATTTGGGGGTGGGGGTCGAGAGGGTTAGTGTGCGGAAGCACGAAAGGGAGGGAGAGGGGACGGGATGAGAAGAAGGTCGAGCTAACCTACGTTTTGTTTGAAAATACTTCGTCAACAAGAAGTGACATCACCCGACATCGCTTAGAGCACCTTTATCTGACTGGTACTTGCCTTGACAAACTGCAGGTCTGTGAGAGCTCGCACGCAGAAGTCTGGTATGTACTGGAAGGGGGTGCCGGGGATCTGAGTGATGCTCCCGCCGACGGAGCCGCTTTCTGGAGGGCGCTCTGCGCAGCTCAGAGACGCCGAGCGGTTGAGGTTGGCCCCGTGCGAGGGAGAACGAAACTCTGGGGAT
Source organism: Zingel zingel (assembly GCA_023566125.1). Lineage (NCBI taxonomy): Eukaryota > Metazoa > Chordata > Actinopteri > Perciformes > Percidae > Zingel > Zingel zingel. The sequence continues at coordinate 30,542,640 of CM042329.1, read as the reverse complement.
TGACAGAGAAGAGAGTGAGAGGGTGAGGAGGTAAAGAGAGCACGAAAAAACAAAAACACTGACATGAACTAAAGCCGAAAACACCAGGAAACAACGGGGGGGGGGGGGGACAAAATGGCGTGAAAACAAGATGAGAGCGTGAAGCGCTGGATAACATCACACAACATATTAATGTCAACATCACTCATCTACTGTGATGGATCGATTCTAGAGGTGAGTTTGTGTTTGTTATGCAAAGAATGGGACAAACATGCCACGTGCAATGAGGTCAAGTGCATCGTTTGAGCATTATAGTGCCACAACGAGACTGTCTGAGCTCAGAGGAGGAAGCTCTCTCATTGGCTGGTTTTAGTGATGTCATGGAGGGTGACGATAGGGGGCAGGAAAACATCCCTGTGATCTTGGAAAGTTAAAGGACAGAGAGAGAGAGAGAAAGAGAGAGAGAGAGAGAGAGAGAGAGAGAGAGAGCGACAGTGATCATTAGTATACTTGAGGTCAGTGTCGTGTAGAGGAGATTGAGTGCGAGGCTTAAAGGAATTGTTCAACATTTTGGGAAATACTCTCGATACCAAACTTTGGAGCTACAGCTCATTAGCTTAGCTCAGCATAAAGACTGGAAACAGAAAGCCTGGCTCTGTCAGAAGGGAAAGCATCTCTGAAGCTCACTTATTCACACATTATATCTTGTTGTTGTTGTTGTTGTATAGAGAGGCAACGTCCCTCCTCTTCCGGTGTACCCCTTGGGACCTTATTTCGGAAAAAACATGTACGGTAGGGAACGAGAAGAGACAAATCATTTTTTAAGTAAAGTAACATCCCGGTACGAAACGGGACAAGACATCACTTAGAGACTTTGGGCTGTGTAGTCCTTTTGATTGCGTTTTTTCACAGTCTAATACTACGACGGTTTCACGACAAACTGAGAATTTCTTGACTTGCAAAATTATCTTTCAAATTGACGATCATCATATGTGTAATTCATGGCTCAATTCAAACAAGATCGAAACATTATCTGTCTCTCCCCGTTCACTACCGGACATATTTCTTTCCGAAACAAGGTCCCATGGTGGTATATTTATTCAAACAACATATAACCTACATATTACCTTTGGACAGAGCCAGGCTGTTTCCAGTCTTTACGCTAAGCTAACTGGCTGTAGCTTCATATTTGAACAAAATCTCATCTAACCGTTGTCAAAATGTCAAACTATTCCTTTAACCAGAGGTCTAGGTGTTATAGGAGAACAATATCTGACCACAGATCAGTGGTTAGAGGGGAGGCGGTGGTGACAGGATTAGAAAACAAAGGGCGCTGCACCTCGAGCCCCATCCAGCAAGTTTGTCTGACTCTCTTCAAGCTGTAATGATCGGAGAGTTAATGATCCGCTGTGGTCCGATCAACGATGAGCGAGGAACCCAACTGCCCTGGAGGTAAACTGACCGGAGCTAGTGCAAAGTTTAGAGCTGTAACTACTGATCGTTTCTATAATGAATTCATCTATTTTAGAGCCGAAGTACATCAGACCGTAAATCAGTCGACAGAAAGTTAATAAGAAAATGGATTCAGTTAGAGTCATTCAACAAGCAAGGAAACTCCGTTATCTGAGAGGCAATTCAATTTTGGACTGTTGGCCGTAGAAAACAACCAAATTTAAAGATTCTGGGAATTGATATTTTCCTTTTCCAAGATGTGTTCATTGAGTGTTACGGTAGAAAAAAAAAAAACATCTTTCACAAGTTGCTAGGGGTGTAAGAAAAAATACGGTATCGATTTTCAAAAACGCAATATCAATTTTTATTTTTTTAAGTTTACGTGCAAAAATATTCATGTAAGACAGTGGTACACTTTATGTTGTGTCCTTGCCTGGCAGTGTCCGACTTTTTGCTAGAAGCTAACAACGTAGCTATGGCTGAACTTTGTCTACTTTAGCATATAAACATTAGCTCACTAAGAACCTTTGAACCACAATCCCAAACTGGCAGTTTGATATTCTGTGTCCTGAATTGTTTACCTAAAGTAAACTTCTTTGACTTTTATGCACATCATGTCTTTTTTTTAAATATTAGTTTTTCCTAAAAATGATACTTTAAAAAAATCCCAATATATCGCCTTACGAACAGTATCCAAATATATTGCAATATATTGAATCGTGACCCATGTATCATGATACGTATCGTATCGCCAGATTCTTGCCAACACACAGCCCTACAAGTTAGTTTTCCTGTTAACCTGTTAATGACACAAACATGTCTCGTAACTAACATTTTGATGTTTTTATTTATACAGAAAACATCTCTGCACACCTGAATGTGTGACGTTTGCATGGGAGGATTGAAGGGAAAAGAACTTTGGCTTATTTTGTTGAAGTAAAGTTTGAACTCATATCAACACTTAGTGTTGAAACGTTTTCAAATCCTACCAATCAAAAAGCTCAAACTATCAGTTAAAGGTGCTGTAGGTAGGACTGCGAAGATCCAGGACTTAGCCAAAGAATTTGAACATCAACAACTTCTCAGTCCCTCCCCCCTTTCCACTAAAGCCCAAAACTGTCTCTTAAGCCCCTCCCCCCACAAGGGAGAATGAATGTGTGTGCATGAGCAGTGACTGACACGCAGTTAGACATCCCCCCCCCTCCCCCCCTGATTGGTGCATCTGAACAGGGAGCTGTGGATTTTTGCAAATCGCACTACAGGCTGTAGGTGGAGCCAGAGGAGCTGGATCTTTTTTTAATGACCTGCTTCATGTAGTTCTACTGGAACATAGGGTCAGTTTCAGCAAATATGACAGAAAGTTAGTTTTATAAGTTTTACCTACTGCACCTTTAAGACAGTTTTAAATCAATCTGAAGAAGGTCAAAGGGCGGTTGTTTATTCAGAAAGTCATAAAAAAAAAGAACAAATGGTAAATTAAACTTTGCGGTATGCTAAACTGTATTTATTACGGGCCTGTACTTGCTGGATCCGGGTTCTGGAGATGATGAAAATAAAATATAAATGGTGGAGAGGCTAAAAGAGGAACCCCTCCCTCCCTCCCTCCCTCCTCTGGCCCATGCGAGAGTTTACCTGGGAAACGAGAGAACAGAGAAAACCTCTTAAGAGAAAGGCGTCGTGGAGGGGGAGACGCCACCGATGGGGAGAGAGGGGGGGTGACGGCTGAGAGAGGAAGAGGAGGAAGAAGGAGATTTAGAGGTTTATTTGTTTTAAATCCCATCTGCAGCGCTCTGCAGGGGTTTATCGCGCACATTGACATCACGATGATGATAAAAAAAAAACAATACACGTTTTTATTCATTAGCTTATTTGACAGGGAACCACAAAACGGCCACAAAATCACCATCGCCAAACCCACCAGACCCCATTTAAATAAAAATGTAATTTTATCAGCGTAAAACACACTTCACTCAAAGTCGACAGGAACAAAGTAAAACTATTAAAAGCCGTCTTGGTTCGTCTTCTCACTGTCCCAACAATCACCACTCTGGTTTGGTTGAAATAAACCCTTAATTCACCCATTAACATGTGGAGATATGCTGGCTCTATACACGCTAAAAGTCCTGATTATTTACATGGAGTCTGGTGTAGTTTGGTGATGGTGATTTCGGGGCTGTTTCATGTTAAACAAAAAGGATCTTACTCTTTACCAAAAAGCTCTATCTCTGTAGGGATCCTTTCATAATGTTGTCAGACACTTAGAATAATAATCTGAGCCCGTCAGCGGCAACAACAGAACTTTTAGTGGACGGAAACTGACGGTGTGCAATTGCCCGTTAATGTTACATTGCAGCCCGCTTCAAGGCTGCCAGTTACTGCGTTCTCGCTCAATACTGGACCAACTTTAAAAATCTTTGTTCACATCAGTCACTAAGACACGAATGCATGAGAAAATAGGGTCCAAGTTAAAAAAACAACGAAATTACAGTTTAAAATTCTGAATCTCCATTTTGAAAATCTAAAACTTCCTGATTGATCTTTCTAACTGAGAAAGATTAAAAGTTTAAAAACACACATTTGAGCGTTTTAGGATGAGAAATGAACAGTGTTTGACGCATACATTTGACAGTGCACATGCACACACACGGAGCTGCACCATGTGCACATGAAGCACAGACAGCTGGTCGTCCAGGAGACAGAAACAGGTCGACAGGAAGGGAAAGGGGAGAGCAGAAGAAACAGAACAAGAGGAGACATTTTAATTAAGCAGTTTTGATGCTGAACCACTAGGAGTCCCCGGTGTTACAGTGAGCCAGAGTGGCCACACAGTGGCGGTGCTGCCTGCAAACTGACACCACCAGGCTGCACAGTGAGACTTCTCAGGTGGGCTTACATCACCCTACACACAACCTCCACCTTTTAAAAAGGTAATAACCTGCATCACTCTGCGTCCACGGGCGTACATTTCATTTAAAGTGCTCAGATTATGATTTTTTGCATTTTCCCTTTCCTTTATTGTGTTATATATCTTTTTGTGCATGTTATAGGTTTACAAAGTGAAAAAGCCCAAAGTCCACCCCAAAAGGGACTTACCATCTCCAACAGAAAACACTGTTCACAAACTGCTCCAAACAGCTCTATTGTAGTCCAGCCTTTACTTCAGAGACAAACGTGGTCACTTTGGAACACACGTTATAATGCTCGCCTAGCTGCTAGCATGGCACGCCCTCATACTCTGCTTCTGACTGGCTAGTAGTCCTTACCTAGGTACTGTCAGGGCACGCCCTCATACTCTGCTTCTGACTGGCTAGTAGTCCTTACCTAGGTACTGTCAGGGCACACCCTCATACTCTGCTTCTGACTGGCTAGTAGTCCTTACCTAGGTACTGTCAGGGCACGCCCTCATACTCTGCTTCTGACTGGCTAATAGTCCTTACCTAGCTACTGAGCATGTGCGACTCCCAACAAAGATGGAACAGAAGTGAGATGTCTCACTCTGTAGCTAAAACAGAGAGCTCAACACACAGGGTGAAAAGAGGAGCTGCAGCAATGTGCAGTACTCACTTTTCTCATTTCGTGCCGCCCTAAGCCTTAAGCAAATACTGCTTAAGGGGACGAGTGTTTAAACCCAAACCACAATTCTTTTCTATAATATTGAAACTGGACAAAATAAAGACGTGTTGGCTCTACACAGGAGAACAGGTAAGAGGGTCGTAACGGAGGTTCCTGCTATGAGGGAAAAAGAAAGAAGACAAGCATTTTACTGAAATATTATAAAGATCGTGGAACCTTTTCTAAAAACTCTTAATATCGAAAGCAAAGGTGTAGACGGCTTATGATGTTTTATTAATTGCAGCCGATGTTAATCTCTTAGAAGATATATTTTTGAAATAATATTTTAAAATGGATTTAAAACAGAAAGTGTGAAATTTTTTTTTATCCTTCCTTCAAATTCCAAACATGTTCCTAAACTAACAATTTTTCCTGCAGGGAGGAATTTTTTTTAAACAGTTACGACGCTCCCATGACGTCACATTAGTGCGTAGTCGACCCCCAGGAAAAACCCTGCAAAGGTCCCATATTTTGCTCATTTTCAGGTTCATGTTTGCATTTTTGGCTTTTTACTACATGCTTTTATATTCAAAAACAAGAAGCTACACAATAATATTAGTTTAATAACAGGGCCCTAGTCCATAAAAAGCTTCATTACAAACTCTTATGAGGATAAAAAAAATATCTCTTTTAGTCTCTCAGGCGTCACCTGACGGCTCGGAGGACAGAAGATGAACTCTGTCTGAACTGGGGAGCGTTTCCCTATTTGGATTAAGCCAATTGACTTCTCCGCTGCTCTCTTCAAACACAAAGCTTCATTAGGGGTATCGTTGGCATCAGCACTTGGTGACGGAGCATCAGCGGGTTGCGGAAAACACACAGACATAAAGTTCCATTAATTAGGATTATTTTTTGATTAAAAGGAAAGGATCTGAATACTTCCTCCACCACTGGTGTGTAGTAGTAACAATTCAATTTTATTTATAGTGTCATCAAGTAACAGGAAAAACATGTCACTAGAACATTTAAAGCAATATCTAACGTATAAAACATTTAACAATATCCTGTTATAATGTCAACAGTATCTTGTTAAAGTGCCCAAATTCTGAAAAAAAAAATCACTTTTTCTGGGATTTGGGGTGTTATTTTGTGTCTCCGGTGCTTCCACACGCATACAAACCCCATCCATGCTGTTTTGAGTGAGATACGAGTTTCTGAATGCGTCCTGCCTTCAGTCTCCGGGTGAGCTGGTCTAAATCTGCACGGCTTTCTACGTCACTAACCGAGACGAGGGGCCTAGGGGGCTAACCATTAGCATGCTAGCGCTAGCATGCTAGCTCGTTCTCAATGGCAAAATACTAATACAACACACACAAATCCACCCTAATCTACAAAATAAATTGTATAGAACTACGTATATGTCCCTGTTCTGCAGGTATTCCACACACACAGAAGAAGTCTCCCGGCTAATCCTGCCTTGTGCAGGCTGAAGTTGGAGAAACAGCTAGCTCATGTAGTCCTTACCTAGCTACTGAGCATGTGCGACTCCCAACCAAGATGTTACAGCAGTGAGAGGTCTCACTCTGTAGCTAAAACAGAGACCTGAACACAGGGTGAAAAGAGGAGCTGCAGCAATGTGCAGCACAACAAAAATGTGGTGTTTTTTGAAAATTAAACCATGTATCCTATTCTCGTACAACCTCTAAATACAATTATGAACCTGAAAATGAGCAAAAAGTCTTTGTTTATATTCCTTTGCATTTTAGTTAGTTCAATATTAACCTGTACACAATGTAATTTGTTTATTTATTTGTTATTTATATGTGTTAATTTTGAAAGTTCAGATTGATACCAATCCTGAGTATCTGACTGCCCCCCCATCCAAAAGCACAACCAGTGTGTTATTCCGAGTAAGCAGTGTAACCAGAAGTTTTTAATTTTGAGAACTATTTTGATTCACAATTAAGGTGGAAAATAATGTGTTTAATGTATTTTTGTTGATGTTGAAATGGATTTTAAAGCATTATGGTATCGAAAAAAAGTATTGTTAAGGAACCGGCATCGTAACTGAGGTATCGAAAATGGCACCGGATCGAAATATTTTGACAATGCCCAGCCCTACTCCCTCAATACTTAAATGTAGTACAGAGTCTGTAGTCTATTCCCAATTTTTTTTCTGCGCTGTTATTTTCCCTGTTGTACCAAAAACATACCTAACCGCGAATTTTGAGTACCGTTACACACCTAATAAATATAAGTGTGTGTGTGTGTGTGTGTGTGTGTGTGTGTGTGTGTGTGTGTGTGCTGTCTCACCCAGTGATGGTGAGCTCAGAGCCATGACTCCGTAGTAAGAGAACGGGCCGGTTTCAAACTTCATGTTTTCGTTTCCAGCTTCCACTTCCACTCGCCCCTGAAACACACACAGAGGACATTTTGTTTAATAAGGACATTATTTGACTGTGTATGTGTGTGTGTGTGTGTGTACATGTGTGTGTGTGTGTTCTGCTGTTCAAAATCCAGAAGTCGTCTCGTAACAGGTAACAAACACTTTGACGTCCGATAAATATTACATTCTGCCACAGGTGTCTCTTTACCACACACACACACACACACACACACACACACACACACACTCAGGTTGCACGCTGAGTATCTGAACTCACGTTACCCACACCTCAGGTGTTGAACAAACAAAGCCTCTGGGTACAAACACAGACTCTCTCTCAACAACGACGCTATAACAACATTCTCACACACACCGAGCCGGTCAGATAAAATGGATGATAGCACACGCTGAGCTGAACCGAGCATTTCCACCTGGTATCAAAATCCGATCTGAGTGATCGGATCCCAAGTGGACAGCTCTAAGAATAGGTGAGAACGCAGCCATGATGCATTGAGAGCAGATCACTCAGACCACAGGCTACATCTACACTACTACGGTTTGGTTTAAAATGAATATCTTTTGCTACATTTACCCCTCGCGTACACACTACTGCAGCATTTCAGAGCGCCTGAAACGGAGACATTTAAAAAACACTGCTGCACCCGTTTGAAAACTCCGGGGTTGCTTTGTAGCAAGGACGGGCACAAACGGAGACCTTTGGAGACGAGGACGCACGTCACTCAGTGTTATCGGTTGGGAAGGCTTTCGCTCCGAGCTAATGAATCCCTGCTCTTACTTTTCACCATTGTTATTCTTTCTCCGAAGTATTTTCTGTATTTTCAACATAATACATCCATTATTTTCAACGTCAGAGAATCTGCTTCCTGTTTACACCGGCACGCACACGCCCAGTGTGTTTGACTGGTCATGTGATATGTGTTGTCAGTAGGGTTGGGTACCGAAACCCAGTTCCACTATGGAACCAGTTCTTACGCAACCGGTAGGAATCGGACCGGATTGGAACGCAAATTTCGGTTCCTCATTTTGGTTCCACTTTGTCGCTCCAAAACGGACGTAGAAATATCCCCCTCTCTCTGTAGTCTACCGTTATCTAGCTACCGTAAATGTAGGCTACTTTTAAAATGCCATATCTTCCCTCTGGGCTCACCAAAACAGACGTAAAAGCATATTAACCATTCACTGCACGTGATCGCTAGTAAACGTATCACACTTTTTCGAGAATCTGTTTAGGAATCGGAATCGTTTTAAAAGTACCGATTCCGCATCGGGATCGTAAAAATCCAAACGATACCCAACCCTAGTTCTCAGACGTGATAATCATAATAAAACTCTTGTGTGGACGGAGATCGTTTCGGTCTCAAAACATTGCTAGAAAATGTTTACGCCGTGTGTCCTTGGCCACATAAAGGAACGCCAACTCAACCGTGAGCGGAACTACGTACTCATTAAAAGTATTTCTCATGTGACACAAACAACTAGGAGTAAATCGTGACTTTTGGATGTTATTATCACACTGCGGGTGATGTTCCGATGTTTGGGTTTCGATGCTTCCTGCTCTTGGCTGTCGGAGCTCTGAGCAGCGCGGTTGCCTGGAAAAAGCAGAAAAAGCAGCTGGTAGACAAGAATTTTTTTATATTATGTCTTTATTGACAGGACAGCTGAAGACATGAAAGGGGAAAAGGGGGGGGGGGGGGGGGGGGGGGGGGGGGATGACAAGCAAAGGGCCGCAGGTCGGAGTTGAACCCGCTCCGTTGAGGAGTAATTTTTAATTTATTTAATTTTTTAATTTATACTGTTTATCGAAATTACAATTTACACTCCGTTAGAAATCACTACGCACACACACACACACACACACACACACGCTCGCTCGCTCAGGACAATTGGAGAGATGTCAGACTGAGTGGGCTGCCGGTGCTGGACCAGCGCCCTGAGCTGTTGGGGGGGTATGGTGCCTTGCTCAAGAGCACTTTGGCAGTGCCCAGGAGTGGAACTGGGATCTCTCCAGCTACCAATCCACACTCTGTACTTTTGTTCCGTACTGGGACTTGAACCAGCGACCCTCCCACCCCAACTCCGTACTGCCACCCCCAAACCTAAACCTCGCTCTACCAACTGAGCTATCCGGGCGCCCAATAATGTTATTTTCAGTTTAATAAAAAATTATGATGAATGATTAGGTTATTAGATTGCTCTTTCGTCGCAACATCTGCTGTTGCTATTTATTCGCCTCATATTTCCAAACCTACTGTATCTCCACAGCGCTGTGTCAGCCGGCGAGCCCGAGCGGTTAAAGCGGCGGCTGTAAAACGGTTTCATTTAATACAAATTCTACAAAGTTATGTAAAAGCTGTGATTATGAAGCAGTGAAATCGTATATAACGTATAGTATCACCCAATTCTATTGGGCAACTTCTAGCCAACTTATTACCAACAGTAATTTAAAAAAAACACATTTACTGTACATGAAATTATACCTTATTTTGGAGTAAAATAGGCAGAAATTATGAATTATTTTTCACTATAATGAAGATCAGATGAATATATGTTGATGGATTATCACAGACTGGTATATGTCAATGTTTAGTCAGGAAAGCCATTTCATTATTTTGAATGGTAGAACAAATTTCCGATAAAGAAACTTTGAAAATGGGTCAAATTTGACTCGAAGACAACACAAGGGTTAAAAAAAGAAGAACATATAGTATTGATGTTCATCTGTTAGAGCCATTTTGGTAAATGTTTTTATATGCGTTTGTTTTGAACGTCCCGCCACTAGGGGCAGTAGTTCACTGTTCATTAGACAGAAGGTTTTATAATCAAGAGAGATGACTGCACACACGCAGGTGTTGCGGACGCTGGAAAAGCAAAAAGAGTTTTTGACCGTGCGGTAACTGAATGTTACTTTTTGTTTGTTTATGATTTCGGAAAATAGACTAAAAAGATTTTTAAAAAAGGTGTCTGTTCTCTGCTGATTAGGAGCGATAGGAAATCAATCGTTTGGTATTGAAAACACTCAACATTTGGTCATCTATTGCACGCGTCTAAAACAAAATAGACCTTTTTCACAGCAGACATGTTGACATGTCATAGTAGGAAAAGCACAGGTGTATTCAAACCCATTAATGATGGCTGCGTTCCACTTAGGAGAGGCCCTGGTATTGAGCATGCTGACTCACTGAAATATCTTACTGGGACACTTGATGGAACTGAGCCATCGTTAAGGTTATCAATTTCAGCTGTGCTTTTCCTACTATGACAAGTCAAAATGTCTGCTGTGAAAAAGGTCCGTTGGCTATCAATTCAACAGTGGTAGCCCTTCATTTGATGTATTGATGCATTGTGAATCGGTTATAAATAAATATAAAAGTGTAAAGACTACAACCGGTTGAGATGAAAAATTAATCTCGACGCAGTTTTTTAGCGGCCTAGAGTGTAATAACCTACTTGTGTGACTTCAGACGTTATTACGTCTTCTTAGTTTATTTATTTGAAGAGATTTCTGTCTATTTATTTAGTAATTTTGATTAGGGATTTGTTTCATAAATCTAATTATTCCTCAATTTATTTGAGGTATTTAGGATAAAATACAATTTCAGTTTTCATCTTTTTGTTGTTTGGCACAGTTTATAGAACTAAAGAAATATTTTTCACTCATTTGTCTGCAGCTCATTCTGTTAAAATAAATCCTGAGAAAATGGTATCGTCAACATAAAATGGTATCGTTACATCCCTACTGGACGGGCAGCAAACGGACATCCATGATTTTGAACCGCAGAGTAACGTTAGACAATCTACTTCCTGTTTACACTAGGGTTGCACGATATTAACAAAATGTGATACTGTGATATCGATATTCATTTTGATATTTTGAAACATATGTAGAATTACAAAAGTTACGGAAAAACGCATCAAAATAGATTCATAACAAATAAAACAAGTTTTCTTACAACACAAGGTTTATTTTAACTGACAGTCATATTGGACTGGTCCAACATGAAGAAATTAATAAGGACCATGTCTACAGAACAGGACATGTTTAAAATATATAAATAAAGAGAACAGGACGTGTTCTACTGGTTGGACAGTATACAATATATAAATAAAGAGAACAGGACATGTTCTACTGGTTGGACAGTATCAAATATATAAATAAAGAGAACAGGACATGTTCTACTGGTTGGACAGTATACAATATATAAATAAAGAGAACAGGACATGTTCTACTGGTTGGACAGTATACAATATATAAATAAAGAGAACAGGACACATCTTTTCTTTCTCATTCGTTCGTTTAGTTCGTTTCCCTTCCACTGTCACTCTGTAGAAATATGCACACACGTGGTACGCTCCATAGGGTTTGTCACGTAGTGGACCCGTGCGCTGACGTGTACCAACATGTGCAAGGAGCACGGTAACTGGCCAAAGAAACATGATCATTACAGCGTTTCAAGCTCTAAATCAAACACAACTAAGCCACGCAGCCAACGGACGGGACGCAGCGCTCCCCAAATACATTAAAATATTGCATACTTATCGCGACACTTTCGATATTGCGCAAACGTGATATCGCGATAACGATATTGAGTCGATATATCATGCACCCGTAGTTTACACCGACACGCACATGCCCAGTGTGTGTGTGAACGGTCATGTGATATGTGTTGTCAGTTAATACGGACGGAGATTAGTTCCGCTACTGGAGCTAAAACTCTCGTGTGGACGGAGATCGACTCCTATGAGCGAACATGAAACATTATTATTAAAATCACCCACTTTATAGACAGGATTTTAAAAACAAGGAGGTACAGAGGAACAGTTTCAGTTCCTGCTGCAGATTAAGAGATATACTGGCCCTCCTCTTCGCCCTTAAACTCTCTGCGGTTTCTTTCGCTCTCCATATGCTCGGCTGTTTTTCTTCTCATCTGCTTTTCGTTTTTTTCCATCCTCCTTAACCCTTCAATCCCCTCTCCCTCCCTCCCTCCCCCTGTTGTGCGTAAGAGGATCTATTAGTGAAGGCCCCTCTGACACAGAACAGGCACTGTTCATGTGTAGATTCAGTGGTTCTCAAACTTCTTTTCAATATTATTTGTTTTTTCATTTAAGCAAAGTTGCCCCCTTGACCAGCGCAAAACCTTTTTTGGTAGAAAAGAAAGTCTAAATAAAGAGGAACAATACAGGCTCGGCAGTGATGGATTTACTAAACAACAACCTTGTTACTGAAAAACATTTCAATCCCACATTTCAAATATTTAGAACACATCACTTAATTCATCACAGTTATTTTAGGAATTATGCATGACATATTTAACATTTTTAAATTATAATAACCCAATTATTTTCCCATCTAGCATAAACCCAAACAGCTAACGTTAAACCCACAATGTGTCATTTTTTGAGTCGATTCTTAGCAAAAAAAACAACTTTGTTCTTTCACAAGTAGGTGCTCATTCATGTGTAATTACTTCCACCAACTAATCAAAGTATTCTCGTAAACGTAGAATATGACATTCAGAATCATTCAGAATACATACGAGCGAGTCGCTCGAATGACTGCCGCCATGTTGCGCCTCCATCCTTAAAATACATTAGCCAAAGAGGGACATACCTCCACCTTTCGCCCTCTTACACTCAGTGGCACCGTGACGAAGGCCAGGGGGAGATTACTCGCCAGGGAAGCGAAAAAGAGAATTAAAATGACAACGCGACAGGCAAAGCAACAAGACCAAAGTTAATATTGGAGTGGCTGGAACAGCTGCGTGTAAACGACGGAGATACTAAGAGCTAATTTCGGGTTCGGCCACCGTAGGAGTTAAAACGAGCTCGGAATGGGAAGGGCTAGAAAGTAATATTCAGTTGGTTGTCATATACAATTTCACTGCTAGATAGGAGAAATTCTTACACAATGTAGCTTTAAGGTTGTTAAGTCCTGTTGTAGTGGTTTTCTTAATGTGATTTTATTTTTTAACCTTTATTTATTCAGGGAAGCTTCACTGAGAGGCAGCCTCCCTGTTGCAGGAACACCCTGATCACATTCCCAGTTACACATTCACACCAGGAAGGTAACGTTGGGGTTAAGGGCCTTGCTCAAGGGCATCTCAGTGGTGGTAATGAGGGAGGGACAAGCTGTGCTCTTTCACTTTCCCCACCCAGATTCAGTCTGGGGATTGAACCGACGACAAGCTCGCTTCTAACCTTTAGGCCACCACTGCCCGACTATTGTTGGTACTACCGTTGTGGTGTTTTAAAGCTATAGTGCGTAGTTTCTGTCGCCCCCATGAGGAATTCTAAGTAATGACAACAAAACTGTTGGTGCGTCCACATGACACAAGTCTTCTGGGATCGCGTATGTTCCCCCATCCTCCGCCACACAGTTGCTAGTAGCCAAGAAGGACTCGGAGGATTAAAAAAAACATAATGTACTCTTCTGAAGAGGTCATTATCTTCACTCAAGTTTCTGCGCACGAAAGTCGCCGGACGCCACAATCTTCTGAACATAGTCATACTGAGAAATCCAGAGAGAGTTGTGTGGAGCTGATAGTCTTAATTAGCTTTGTAGCAACTCATTTGGTAATGGCTTGAATGTAACGGACGTTCATTAATATAAAAAGTTACACACTAAAGCTTTAATGTTGTGAAATTGTATTTATTAATACTACTAGTTTCCTAGCGGGAGGGGAGAAGACACAAAATCAATGGTCAATCTATTGACAATCCATCTAATGTTTGCCGTGCGGGCGGGACCCAACACACACTGTGGGAGCGGGCGGTAATGGTCAGAAATCCACCAGGAGCGGGATTAAAAAAACAGTCCCGCGCAGGGCTCTACTTCAAAGTACCCCCATTTGGGAAACACTGTGTTAATTATATTATAATGAATGTTAATTAACAGCTTTACTGAGCTGCACATCTCATTTATTCCTTAAAACTGTTTATTGTGTATTGTGCTGAATATTGGAGACAATTAAAGAATTAGAGAACAGCGCGGCGATACAAAAATGTGCTACAATGCCAAAAGTAATTAGTTGATTAGTGCCAAATGTTGCCTCGTTCCAGCTTCTCTAATGTAAATATTTCCTGTTTTTCTTCGTCTAATGTGATAGTAAATTAGTAGTAAATTTATTTATTTTTAAGATTATTTTTGGGGCATTTTAGGCCCTCGTTTATAGGACAGCTGAAGACATGAAAGGGGAGAGAGAGGGGGAATGACATGCAGCAAAGGGCCGCAGGTCGGAGTCGAACCTGCGGCCGCTGAGTCGAGGAGTAAACCTCTGCACATGGGCACGTATCCCACCAGGTGAGCCACCCAGGCACCCCTATATTAAATATTTTAGAGGTTTTGGACAGTTATTTGGATAAAATAAGACATCTGAAGACAAGGCACATTTGTTATTTCCTGATATTTTAGGGACCAACAATTCATCGATAAATTAAGAAAATAAGTGGTAGGTGAATAGATAATGAGGAGTATTGTGAACTGAAGTCCTAAATAGAATTAAAAACACTTAAGAGTTGTTGTTGAAGTAAGTAAAATAAAAATACCAGCTATTTGCTGCTTTCCTCTGTTTTCTATCATTATAAACGGAGTATATTTGGGGTTTTGGACCGACGGTCAAACAAAACGAGATATCTGAAGACAGTTTAAAGTCTGGGAACATTTTTTACATAAAAATGTATAAAATGAACAACTGTGTTTTTAAAATGAAAACAAACAACATAATAATAAGACGTTATAATAAAACAATGTGTGGAAGTTATCACTGTTTTACAACTAAATATTTATAATATTATCGACCAGTGTCGGATTTATATCACAATCGTGAATGTTTTACTGTGGCTGAATCAAAGAAGTATCACGGTCTTTTTTTTCCTTTCGGAAAACAAAAATCCACTTAGTTATCTTAGGTCAGGCGTGTCTTAAAGGGTTGAAGAGTTAAGCACCTGCATGCGTGCTACACTGACGCACTGACCCGGTTTAAACTGTGTGTTGTCTAATCTCACTTCATTATGACCCGTTCACCAGCCGCCACGGTCACTCCGTCTTTTAACTCGCTCCAGTCAGAACAAGGACTGCTCACCCTGCATCACAAGCACTTTCACTTTTGGTACTTTGGTAGTAAATTAGGGCGGCAACTAACGATGATTTTCATAGGCAATTAATGTGCCGATTTCTTTTTACATGAATGGATTAGATGTTTGGTTTATAAAATGTCAGAAAATGATAAAAAATGTGGATCAGTGTTTTCCCCAAAAGCCCAAGATGACGTCCTCAAATGTCTTGTTTAGTCCACAACTCAAAGATATTCAGTTTCCTGTCACAGAGGAGAGAAGAGACTAGAAGATATTCACATTTAACAAGCTGACATCACAGACGTTTTGAAGTTTTACTAAGTCAAATTTGTTTTATTTAAAGAATTTTAGGCCTTTATTTATATAGGACATCTGAAGACATGAAAGGGGGGAGAAAGAGAGAGAGAGAATGACATGCAGCAAAGGGCCGCAGGTCGGAGTCAAACCTGCGACCGCTGCGTCGAGGATTGTATATGGGCACACGCTCTACCAACTGAGCTACCCAGGCGCCCACTAAGTGACATTTTGAATGCAGTACTTTTACTTATAACAGAGTATTTCTACACTTTAGTAAATTACTTAAATAAATTATCTGAGTACTTCTTCCACCACTGGCTGCTTCTTGCTTTACACCTTTACATAAACTCACGTGTGTGTGTGTGTGTGTGTGTGTGGGTGTGTGTGTGTGTGTGTGTGTGTGTGTGTGTGTGTGTGTACCTGCAGAATGAGGACAAAGTAGTCGACAGGTTTGCCTCTCTGGTAGATGAAGTGCTGCGGTGAGCGTTTGTCGTTCTCGTTGAACTTGAGTTCCTGGATGACGTCGGGGTGTCGGAGGATCCTCAGCAGGACTTTCTCTGTGACCTGGAACGGGCTGAACAGGTTGACCTCTGGAGGAGGAAACAAAAGACGTCAACACCGGACAGCATTCTGTATTTTACTAAAGCAGAACATTTAGCTTTTTAAAAGCAAAAACACCAGCTAGTGGAAGAAGTATTCAGATACTATTCCTTTTACTGTTGGTTGTTAAAACAGCTGTGAGCAACGGGCTGTGCGGCTGCCAGTAGCCGGGCAGACAGCGGTGCACGGTTGGTGGTTATAAAGTTGTGTTGAAAGTGTGAGCAGTCAGAATAAACACTGTTACAATAAAATGTCTTTGTCTGTGTTGAAAAAGAGACTAAGACAACAGTTACTACAAAAATATGTAAAAACTTGAATAGCCTACTCTAAACGGCTGGGGACTTGGACTCTAGCTCAGAGACTTGAGACGTGACTTGGACTCTGGGGACCTTTAAATAGTAAAATTTTTTCTTTCTCTACTGCTATACTTACATGCTTTAATGTTTGCTTATATTGGACCAATACTAGACTGAATAATGGACTAAATGTTTTGGGACCACTTAGGTAGGGTTAGGGTAGTTATGGTTTGACTTTTCTTTTTCTGTAGGTTGTAAATGTTATTGTATAATACAGGTTTACTTTTTTTATCCAAACAATATGATTGTATTTATAATGGGTATTATTTGCTAGTGTCTGGGCCCCTTTACACAAGCTTCAAATAGCTTACCAGGGTGTCCCATTTCACATATCTGCATTATGTCCTATGATTTTGTCTTTTAACTTTTGTGAATTAACTGAACTATTGCCTGTAAATTGTCTGTCTGAGACTTGAGACGTGACTTGGACTCTAGCACAGAGACTTGAGACGTGACTTGGACTCTAGCGCAGAGACTTGAGACTTGACTTGGACTCTAGCGCAGAGACTTGAGACTTGACTTGGACTCTAGCTCAGAGTTCTGCTACAGTTATTTAATACATGTGTGTTCTATTGCCTGTGTTGTTTACAGAGATTACAAAGAAAACTGAATATATTTGTGTATTCAAAATGAAGACACAATAAAACCACAAAGATGATTGACTATTTAGGCCACAAATGCACACCAAGGTCCCCTGTGTCTCTGTCCCCCAGTGACCACTGTTAATCTCTGTGACTGCTGAACGACGCTGTGAGATTAGCCGCCTCCTCCTCCTCCTCCTCCTCCTCCTCCTCCTCCTCCTCCTCCTCCTCCTCCTCCTCCTCTGAGCTCACCTGTAGCCAGGAAACGATGAGCCGCCAGCATGAGCTGAGGAGAGATCTTCACTTTACTGTCGGCGTTGTTCTTGAAGGCCGAGAAGTCGGGCTTGTTTTTATTGGGGTCCACCTTTTTCCTGTTTCTGTTGTCAGCTGCAGTGGGGGGGCGGGGAGGGGGGGACAGAAAAGTGGATGGAGATGGACAAGTCTCATTCACAAAAGAGTTAAAAGAGCTGATTCACAGCAGACGAAAGCATAACAAATTTCGTCTTTTGTGTGTGTGTGTGTGTGTGTGTGTGTGTGTGTGTGTGTGTGTGTGTGTGTGTGTGTGTGTGTGTGTGTGTGTGTGTGTGTGTGTGCGCGCGCACAAGGGCATTTCTTTGGGTTCAACATTGGGTGATGAGATCTCCACTTTTAAGCAAAATTTTAATTTTTAGCATATCAACCTCATTTTCTGCATTCTGGTGAATTTTTCTGCATCCAGTTATGGTGCAAATGTCTTTATGTAAAGGAATTTATTATTATTCTATATATTCCTTTTTTGGGGGGGGGCGGGGGGGAGGGTTTGCACTGGCCAGTTTTGATTATTGGGAGGGGTCATCTGTAAATTACGCCTATGTGTATGGGTGTATGTGCATGCGTGCGTGCCATCTGTATCTGTGCCACGGCCGGCAACTGCCGACTCACTGTAAAGGTCGGACTCGTCCAGGATCTCTGACTTGATGATCTCCTCGATGACGTCCTCCAGCGTGACCAATCCCAGCACCTCGTAGAAAGGATCGCCCTCCCCCTCGTTGTTCACTTTCTGGACGATGGCCAGGTGGGATTTACCTGGAGAGGAGCGGACGGAGAGGGAGGGAGGGAGGGAGAGGGAGAGGGAGAGAGAGAGAGAGAGAGAGAGAGAGATCAGCTGTTTGGTTACAAACAGGATGCATGAGTGCCCCGCTGAAACATAAGCATTTTATAGCCCCGAGAAATGAACTGTCAGGAAAGTAGGGCAGCATCAAAGTTTAATTGTAGCTGCTGCCTCCTAAACTTCAGCGGCTGGCCTTCAAACACATTTGGCTACAGTGAAAACATCCTTTCTTGTTTTTCTATTTTGGAGCTGCAGTGACGCTGATCTTCAGTGGATTTATCCTGCCGACTGCTGGGAGGACAGATTGTTGCCTTAATATAGCCCAGACTGCACTAAGAGCTTTGCAGAGAAAAGAGCTGGAAAAACTGCCAACACAGAGATAAAGAGAGAGAGAGAGAGAGAGAGAGAGAGAGAGAGAGAGAGAGAGAGAGAGAGAGAGAGAGCTGAGAAGAATGAAAAACAGGTTAATCCTCTCATTAAAAAACATATAAGACCGTTTTGCTTGCTCATATTCGCTGCCGGTCTGCAGCACAGTGTGCTAACAAACAGACCTCACTGTCTGGTGGCTTTGAAGAGAAAAGAGAGCAGAGAGTTACATAACTGCTTCAGTTCCCCGTCGTTAAGGGCTGTCTGACAGCAAGGTAAAGCTGTAGTATTTAAATATAGCGTATCTGCTGCGAGAAAGGACAACAAACATGTCGACCGCACCGGCAGCTGCTGTGCAATTCATCAGAAGCTCTGGCTTTAAAAACTTCAGACAAGGCCCAAAAAAGAAACACTGAATGCAAAATATGTGCATTCTAGCTCAAAGACTTGAGACGTGACTTGGACTCTAACTCAGAGACATGAGACGTGACTTGGACTCTAGCTCAAAGACTTGAGACGTGACTTGGACTCTAGCTCAAAGACTTGAGACGTGACTTGGACTCTAACTCAGAGACTTGAGACGTGACTTGGACTCTAGCTCAGAGACTTGAGACGTGACTTGGACTCTAGCTCAGACATGAAACGTGACTTGGACTCTAGCTCAGAGACTTGAGACGTGACTTGGACTCTAGCTCAGAGACTTGAGACGTGACTTGGACTCTAACTCAGAGACATGAGACGTGACTTGGACTCTAGCTCAGAGACTTGAGACGTGACTTGGACTCTAGCTCAGAGACTTGAGACGTGACTTGGACTCTAGCTCAGAAACTTGAGACGTGACTTGGACTCTAGCTCAGAGACTTGAGACGTGACCTGGACTCTAGCTCAGAGACTTGAGACGTGACTTGGACTCTAGCTCAGAGACTTGAGACGTGACTTGGACTCTAGCTCAGAGACTTGAGACGTGACCTGGACTCTAGCTCAGAGACTTGAGACGTGACTTGGATTCAAGCTCACAGACTTAAGCGTGATAAAATCTAAGTCACTGTGACTCGAAGATAATCACCGTCACTCTCTCACTCGCTCTACCGCACACTTACATTTTGTACTTTTTATGTATAGGAATATTTATATGTATACGAAGATGTTGTAAGATTTCACTTTTCTATATTCAGTGCTTATGAATTTAGTGTAATATTTGTAAGAGTATATGAAGAGGAATATGTATTATATGTTAGTTAGTAATCTCTGGTTCTTAATGACTTGCCTTTAAAAATAAAGGTGAAATAAAATACAACTTCACGTTGCTCAGTTGGCTCAGTGGGTAGAGCAGGCGCACATATACATAGAGGTGTATGCCTCGACGCAGAGGTCTGGGGTTCGAGTCCGACCTGTGACGATTTCCTGCATGTCTTCCCCCTCTCTCTCCCTCTCTGTCACCTAGCTGTCCTGTCCATTAAATGCAGAAAAGCCCCAAAAAATCATCTTAAAAAAAATACTTCTTAATGTCTTCGCTTGCGTTTTCTTACGTTGCAGCGTGTCGAGCTCTCGGCGCCACCGGAGGAATCCAAACAAAGCTGAGTCATCCTGCATACTGACCTCAGCCGCTGTCACCACCAAACACAGAACCAGGCCTGCTGGCGCTGTTGTGTGCACTCAGCAGCACAGTGTCGTAGCCAAACAGCCGCTGACGTGATGACTCACGTCTCCAACATCATCATCATCATCATCTGCTGCTGCTCTGACAGCAGAACACACTGACCTCATGGAAACTGCGTTCCCTCTAAACTCTCTCTGTCCCCCACAGGAAGGTCAGAGGACACTGTCAAAATGCAGAACAGCTTTTGCAATTTGCATTGTTTTATTTGTGCAATTCCCTTACAATGCGTACTTTATTTTATAATGGGGCACGTGCAATACTATATCAGCGCCTGTGCAATATCCTCTCAACTAGTGGATGATCTTGATTTATTTTTCTTTCCCTAAAGCACATTGTTGTCAGGTATGTATTGTCATGTTCTGTACTGTCCGTGACAAACTGTTTGATTGATAATTGATGCATGTGTTTGTATGCAGCTGGTGTCAGCACCTGCTGCCCAAGACAAATTTCCTACAGGACAATAACGTTTATCTTATCTTATCAGTGTTTCCCATACATAGGTTCTACTCAGGCGCACCGCCCAGGTAGATACGTATATGTTTTTTACAGCGCACACAGACCAGCTGCCCCCAGCCCCTCCCCCTCAAGAAGTTGCGTGCCGCGTGCATGACCGCGTCAACGTCGCGCTTGCTCTGAGAGTCTATCGTCACGTTAGTAGCAGCATGCTGCTGGTGGTCTTTCAAAGGGATTAACTGTACTAATAACAATGTAGAAACAACGCGACCACGCTGCTGAGAAAGCTCCCTGAACGTCATTTATCAGTCTGGTTGTTACTAGGCTGCACGATTCGGAGAAAAATATGAATCACGATTTTTTTAGCTTAGAATTGATATCACGATTCTCTGCCATGATTTTTTTCCTCACAAAGTGTAATGTGTATTGCACACATGAACCATGACAAAACAAAACAAATTACCAGTACCAAACGCAGATTTTTTTTGGCACCTATTGCACATGGGTCAGTGTAACGCTTATCAGTTCAATTTTCTAAGCACAAACGGACATTTGGAAAAACAGAAAAATGGGTTCAAACATCCAATTTTTCATTTTTTTCCGCCTTAACAAATTAAAAAGTTGAATCTTTAAACTGTTTTCCCAATTTTCTGTTTTTAGGATCAGAAATTGAGAAAATTACAAAATTGCGTCTGGGCTCCAATTATTCAATACTGCAATGGTATTCTCTCCCTCGTTCTGCCTAGCTACGTCCCGCCTCCCCACTCGAAACCATCAGTTGCACCTCTGACCCCAAAGTCTATCAGTTTGTTTTTTTTGGTCCATATGCAGTTAATGACCTGCATATTCCACAAAGTAGAGGAAGAGAATACCATTGCAGTATTGAATAATTGGAGCCCAGACGCAATTTTGTAATTTTCTAAATGTCTGATCCTCTGAATAAAAAACAGAAAATTGGAAAGACAGTTTAAAGATCCAATTTTTTTTATTTGTCAAGGTGGAAAAAAAATTAAAAATTGGATGTTTGAACCCATTTTTCTGTTTTTCCAAATGTCCGTTTGTGCTTAGAAAATTGAACTGATAAGCGTTACACTGACCCACATCACCACAAGCTTGTAAACATAGAGGCTCCAATGGATAAAGAAAATAAAGTACATGCTGGCCATTTAAGTACAGTAGGCTACCAAAAATAGTGACATATAACACATTGAACTAAATATGGCCCCGATATCTTTACATAATTAAAACATGTCAATCAACATGCTGCAGCTTCAGTCTCTAGAGAAATGGAGTTTGTCAATTGCCAACTGCATGTCATTCCCCCTGTCTCTCCCCTTTCATATTCATTTCAGAGTCAGAACTAAACAGGGGGAAGCAGCGTTTAGTTTTTACGCTCCATATATTTGGAACAAACTTCCAGAAAGTTGCAGGTCAGCCGCGACTCTCAGCTCTTTTAAATTAAGGCTGAAGACCTTTCTTTTTGATGTTGCCTATTCTTAATTTTTATATTGAAATGTGGATTTTATTCTTGTATTTTATCTTATATTATATTTGTATTCGTCAATATTTTTATTTCCTTTCTTGCTCTTTGCTTTTTAATGTTTAATGTTTTATGTAAAGCACTTTAAGTTGCCTTGTGCTGAAATGTGCTATATAAATAAAGTTGCCTTGCCTTCATGTCTTAAGCTGTCCTATCAAAACAAAGGCTGAAAATGGCCAAAAAAAGAGTCTTAAAAAAAAATCCAAGTCGTTTAAAAATTAAATCGCGAACGAGGGTGAATCGAGACCGCGATTTTATAACGATTTATCGTGCAGGCCTAGTTGTTACCCCATTAAATTGAGAATTTAAAAAAGCTATAAGACAGATTCCATAGAGCCGTACATTAAGTCAGTGCTAAAAGCTAACTGGAGATTTGAAAACAGGACTAGGTCTAAGTTTCCCACTGAGCGCCCCACTGTAACGGTAAAAAACTTACATTACAAACTACATTATAAACTAATTTAGTGGCTTAGGCCTGGTGGGCCATCGGGAGATTTATAACCCAGAACAGATGCAGAAGCACAGCTTTATACATCTGATAAAGATGATCCAGCTGCTGTGTTTAATGGGATGTTTGCTGCTTTACAAATGTGAAGAAAAGCATTTGATATCTTGAAATAGCATCGTTATCATCAGAATAAGCTTTAATTCCCTGCAGCGACTCTGTTGTTATGACACCGGCTTTGTATTCAAGCTGTGGGTATCAGCGCTGAGATTTCCAGCACTGATCCAGTGCGCCTGAACGTGCACGTTTTCATCCCATCAAACGCGTCAACACGGCAGCTGATTTCACCGATTAGTTCTTCATGTCAGAGTGAAATCTGCTGCTGCGGTGTCGACAGGGGATAAACACCAGCAGCCAGACGAGATGAAACTCTGATGCAGCCAATAAATGAAATAGCTAGGGCTGCAACGAACAATTCATTTCATCGTTGATTAATCTGTCAATTATTTTCTCTATTAATCTATTGGTTGTTTCTTCTATCAAATGTTATAAAATGGTGAAAAATGTCCAAGGAGGACGTCCTCAAATGTCTTGTTTTGTCCGCAACTCAAAGATATTCAGTTAACTGACACCGAGGAGAGAAGAAACTAGAAGATATTCACGTTTAAAAAAGGTCCAATGTGTAGGAATTTCTCCCATCTAGCGTTGAGATCATATATCGTAATCAACTCTCTCGCACCACGCAGTTCAAAGTACGTATTACAGCTAGAGATGCTCCGATACTGCCTAAAACGCTGGTATCGGTAATTACTGGAGTTTATGCACCGATATATACCACGTAATAAAGCCCTAAAGAAAATCTACGTTAAAAGTAGTTTATTTATGTTCTTTTTCCGTTATAACTGACTGTCAAACTGCAGAATAAAAGAAAGTTCTGGGGCGTTCATTGTTTGTTCATGTTTCACAAAGAGTTTACCTTGAGCCAGGCGGGGGGAAAGAGAACGATAACGTCATCTATGATACGATGATGATTGGGAAAAAATATCAAACTTTTATTATTGCCTGAACGGGCAAAGTGGGTTGTTCTATTTACTTGGCCGAGGTGGCGTTTTACTTGCCCCGGGCCATCGGCGTTAAACCATGAGAGCTGACAATAACTGATGACAACATCCTGTTTCAGAACACGTGTATCATCAGGAGCAGGATTGAACAGGATGAAATGTGCTCATTGGTGGATATTTGTTGCACTGTGTTAAATGTAGGCCGCGATGTTCCAGTCGTCAATAGATCTGGTCAATACAGAGAGCCTGCTGGGCGACGGACGGAGGGATAGAGGGAGGGAGGGAGGACAGGAAGATGTTGTGTGGATGCAATGATGGCTGCAGGTTTCAGACAAACAAACTTATGTTGATGCTGCTTTCTCTGCACTGTTGGAAAAGCTTTCCGGAGGATCTGAGAGGAATTAGAAATATTGATACCTTTAAACACAGACTGGGAACCTACTTATTCAGTCTGGCTTTTAGGTAATGTCTCATCATTTTATGATTTTAGTGTTTGTATATCGGGATGTAACGATGCATCGTGAATCGGTTATAAATCGACAGAAATGTGTAAAGATTACAACCGGCTGAGATTTAAAAAATTAATCGTGATGCAATTTTTTTTTTTTAAACGTCCCAGACGTAATCTGCTTTAGATTTCACTTGTGTGACTTCAGACGTCACTACGTCTTCTTAGTTCATTTATTTGAAGACATTTTTTTTTCTATTTATTTTCTATTTATTTTTTATTTAGTTATTTTGATGCAGGATTTGTTTTAGGAATCTAATTATTAATTATTTTTGTTGTTGAAGATAAAATACAATTTCAGTTGCACTTCTGATAAGAGGACACATCTGTTGTACAGTTTATAGAAATAAAGAAACATTTGCTGCAGCTCATTCTGTAAAAAACAAATCCTGAGAAAATCGTATCGTGAACTTAAAATCGTGAATCGTGAGTTGAGTGACCGTAAACTGAATATCTTTGAGTTGTGGACCAAACAAGACATTTGAGGATGTCATCTTGGGCGTTTGGGAAACACTGATCCACATTTTATAGACCAAACTTATCAATTAATCAACACATTAATCGTTAGTTGCAGCCCTAACTTAAACAGAGATCAGATATATGATGACACACACACACAGACACACACACACACACACACAACCAGACACACACACACACACACACACAACCAGAGACACACACACACACACACACACACACACACACACAACCGACACACACACACAGACACAACCTTTCTTGAACTCCTCCAGCATGGCATCCAGCTTTGTGTCGTGAAACACGAAGTGCACCGGGTGGTTGTAGAACTTGGTGATGGTCTTCAGGGTGGTGCAGTCGTCGGGGTCCACAAACGCCAGGTCCTTGACGTACAGGATGTCCACGATGTTGGACCTCTCGTCGTCGTACACGGGTATGCGTGTGTACCCGCTCTCCATGATCTCAGACATGGTGTTGAAGTCCAGCACAGCGTCCGCCTGGATCATGAAGCAGTGGTCTGTGGGTGTCATCACGTCCTCCACCGTTTTGTTCCGGAGCTCCAGGGCGCCCTGGATCATGTTCAGCTCCTCTTTCACCAGGTCGTTGTAGGGCTCCGTCACCTTCAGGAGCAGCGGAACAAGTATTTAGATCCTAAACTTAAAGTGCTCATAATTATGCTTATTTTCAGGTTCATAATTGTATTTAGAGGTTATATCAGAATAGGTTTACATGGTTTAATTTTCAAAAAACACCATCTTTTTGTTGTACTGCACATTGCTGCAGCTCCTCTTTTCACCCTGTGTGTTGAGCTCTCTGTTTTAGCTACAGAGTGAGACATCTCACTTCTGTTACATCTTTGTTGGGAGTCGCACATGCTCAGTAGCTAGGTAAGGACTACTAGCCAGTCAGAAGCAGAGTATGAGGGCGTGCCCTGACAGTAGCTAGGTAAGGACTACTAGCCAGTCAGAAGCAGAGTATGAGGGCGTGCCCTGACAGTACCTAGGTAAGGACTACTAGCCAGTCAGAAGCAGAGTATGAGGGTGTGCCCTGACAGTACCTAGGTAAGGACTACTAGCCAGTCAGAAGAAGAGTATGAGGGTGTGCCCTGACAGTAGCTAGGTAAGGACTACTAGCCAGTCAGAAGCAGAGTATGAGGGCGTGCCCTGACAGTAGCTAGGTAAGGACTACTAGCCAGTC
This sequence comes from Zingel zingel, assembly GCA_023566125.1. Lineage (NCBI taxonomy): Eukaryota > Metazoa > Chordata > Actinopteri > Perciformes > Percidae > Zingel > Zingel zingel. The sequence goes on along the minus strand of CM042329.1, from coordinate 30,516,546 downwards.
AGAAGCAGAGTATGAGGGCGTGCCATGACAGTAGCTAGGTAAGGACTATTAGCCAGTCAGAAGCAGAGTATGAGGGCGTGCCATGCTAGCAGCTAGGCGAGCATTATAACGTGTGTTCCAAAGTGACCACGTTTGTCTCTGAAGTAAAGGCTGGACTACAATAGAGCTGTTTGGAGCAGTTTGTGAACACTGTTTTCTGTTGGAGATGGTAAGTCCCTTTGGGGGGGACTTTGGGCTTTTTCACTTTGTAAACCTAAAACATGCACAAAAAAAGATATATAACACAATAAAGGAAAGGGAAGAAGCCAAAAAGCATAATATAAGCACTTTAAGTAAATGTACTAATAATTTAAGGTGTAACAATTCCAAATTTTGCTGTACAATTAATTGTCTCAGAAATAATTGCGATTAACAATATCATTGTTTCTTTCAGTCACATTTAAATATGTGCATTTATGTTTTACTTTAACAAACAAATAAAGTTTTGAATGAAGCTCAGGATACATCTTTTGGTAATATCACTGTTATGTGCCCCAGATAATGTAGTAACACAGGTACAAAACTGACAATTACCTTAGGATCTTAGCTAAAGTTAAATAAAGAAACCGCTATTACGCAAAACAAATTGAGATTAGACAATTATGTAATAATAATTGTTACAGGCCTGCCTCACACTGTAAAAATACTCTGTTACAAGTCAAAGTCTTGCATTGAAAATGTTACTTCAGTTAAAGTACCTAAGTATCGTCAGCAAAATGTACTTAAAGTATTAAAAGTAAAAATACTCAATGCAGAAAAATCCTCACATTTTAGAAACTGGAAAGGACCAAACTAGGGATGTCCCGATCCGATCACGTGATCGGAAATCGGGCCCGATCACGTGGTTTCAGACTCGATCGGAATCGGACGTTACCTCCTGATTAGGACTCGGATATATATGTATATATATTCTCATTATTTTTTAACACATCTATAGTTATGCGGTGGCACAGAGTTAGACCCTTTAGACTCCACACAGAAACAGCAACGCGTGCAGCATGACATCACTTTGTTGCAGAGACGCTATTGGTTAAAGCCGGCGAAGTAGAACACGGAAGCAGCTTGAAGAGGAAAGCGCGAGTATGTCTGCGGACAGTAAGAGTCAGGAGTGCAGTTCCTAAAAGCACATTACTGGCGTTGTAAACACTGTGGCACTTTTATTTGTTTCCATGCCTGCCGGGGATTTTAAGTTGAGGTGCTATTTGTTTTTATATTAGACTTTTGCTTTTTTAGCTCTGTTTGTTAACAGAGTTGTTGAATGTTAAAATAAGGTGAATTAAATAAAAAATAAAGAACATCCTGGATCGTTTTTTTCACTCTTCTTTATTCTTTTTTTTATATATTACAGAAGTATCGGATCGGGACTCGGTATCAGTAGATACTCAAAATCAAGTGACTCGGACTCGAGGGCAAAAAAACCTGATCGGGACATCCCTAGACCAAACAGTTGTGGGGGAGTCTGGGTGACCTCCCCCAGGGAAATTTTGAGCGTCAACGACTTCATTTCCTGTATTCTGACAAACTTTTATGCACCAAATTACGGTGGAAACACCTTTATTTAGTCTATGTGAAGAAGAAAAATACAGATGACAATTCAAAATATATCAAAATCATAATAGAAAGTTTGTTGTTGTGTGTCATTGGGCATTTTTAAAGTGGTTATATGGAAATCCTGGAGCTTTCTTAGTGGGTATATTGCGTATCACATAGACTACACCATTGACTAATAAATATTAGCGGGGCATCTCCCCTGCATCACCCCCGAAATCTACGCCTATGAAGGAGCAGGGTCCAAAATTAACTTTTTTGTCCACCAGCCAAATGCCTCATTAGTGAATGTTCAAACTTTACCAGCCACTCAATAGATAACCATAGATTAATGTCTGGCATATGTTATCAGCATTTGGCTGGTACAGTAGATGGTGCTAATTTTGGACCCTGCCTATATGAGTAAATGTAGAGCTGGGCAATATATCGATATCGTGATATATACATCGTCTTAGATTTTGGATATCGTACAGGACGTGCTGTCTTTTACTTGTTTTAAAGGCTGTATTACAGTAAAGTGATGTAATTTTCTGAACTTACCAGACTGTTCTAGCTGGTCTATTATTTGCCTTTTCCCCACTTAGACATTATGTCCACATTACTAAAATATAAGTGTGAAGACATTTTGTTAAAGCACCAATTGTCAATCCTAGAATATCGCCGCAATATCGATATCGAGGTATTTGGTCAAAAATACATCGATATCGATATTGCGGCGATTTTCTCCATATCGCACGGCCCTAATTAAATGTACTTATTCCACCACTGACCTTCAGCATCCCCACCAGCTTCTCCCGGTTGTACACGATGCCTATCTCCTCGCCGAGCATGAAGTCCAGCAGCTTGCTGACGGGGAAGGACACCGGGAATGTCAAGAACATGAAGAACTTGGTCACCATGATGGTGTCGGCTCCAACGGCGAGTCCGTGGCGGGAGCACAGCGCCTGGGGGACGATCTCCCCGAAGATCACGATCCCAACGGTCGAAGCCACAACGGCTCCCAAACCGGACCCGGTGAGGTCGTCGAGGAGGATGGTGAGGGTGGTGTTCACCAGGACGTTGCCTAGCAGCAGAGAACAGAGAAGATAGTTCCCTTTGCTGCGGATGGGTTCGATTTTTCTGGCGTATTTCTTTTCCTTCTCGGTGCCGCAGCTCTGGACGATGCGCAGCTCCATGGGGTCCAGCGCCATCAGCCCGAGGTTCAATCCGCTGAACATGCCAGAGAGCACGAGCAGGCAGGCGATGAGGATGGCCTGAAGCCAGATGGGCAGCAGGGACTTCTTCTCCTCTAGCACCAGCAGCCTGCCATCACTGTCCCCCAGCAGCACCCACCTGCTCCCGTCCGCGCTCCGCGTGCACAGGGCGTACTCCTTCTTCGGCTCGCTCTTGCGGAGCGGCTTAATGTGAACGGTAAGTAGCCCCGACGTGCCTCGACTGCTGACGTTCATGAAGGTCCCGACGGTGATGTCCTTTGTGAAATCAACACAAGTCCTATCCGGCGCCTCCATCATGCCGCTGCCGCTCCCTCTCGCCGCCGCTACCGCCTCCTCCTCCTCACTTTCGCCCCCTTCGCCGCTGTCCGTTAGCTCCGTGAAGCGAATTTGCGTCCAGGCGCCCGAGTGGAGCTGCACCCCGTAAAACCGGAGCTGCACGGAGCTCTCCTCAGTCACCTGGATGACACCATCGTCATTGGTACTGGACGGCTTGTCGCTCCTCTCCAGCCGCATGCCGAGCACCTGGCTGCTGCCCCCGGACGCTGCCGGCGTCGTCTCTGTGCGGCCGCCGACTGAGCTCCACAGGAATATAATGACAGTGAGAATGTAACCCTGCTGCCCGCTCCATTCTGTCGCCATGTTTGTTTCACTGCTCGGCGACCTGGTGGCTGACGTCATTTACTCATGTCCGAGATGCTCCGCCCCCCGCTGACCCATCAACCCCCCCCCCCCCCCCCCCCCCCCCCCGTTAACACCGCCTACCGGACAGCGACAGGTAGAGCTAATAAACAAACTCCTCTCTCTCTCTCTCTCTCTCTATCTCTCTCTCTCTAAATCTTTTTTTCTTATCTCTGTTTTTGTCTGCTTCTTTTCAATCACTGTACAGCACTTTGAATTGCATTTTATGTTTCTCCCTCCTCTCTCTCTCTCTCTCTCTCTCTTATTTCATCCTTGAGCTCTGTCTCTCTAACTTCATTCTCTCTCCCTCCCTCTTCTCTGTCTCTCTCACACAAACAGTGTATAATCTGTCATTTTGATGCTCTATTTATGCAGCAACATCCCCAAATTGTGCATCCTGCATCACCCTCCCTCCTTCCCTCCTTCCTTCCCTCGTTTCTGAGGCTCGGGGCAATGCGGCACACAGCTGCTGTTATGTAAAGGCACATGGCCTCTGTGCACCCCCCCCAAACATATACACACCCACACCCACCCACCCACCCACCCACCCACACACACACACACACACACACACACACACACACACACACACACACACACACACACACACACACACACACACACACACACACACACACACACACACACACACACACACACACACACACACACACACACACACTTCTCTCCCCCCCTTTCCCTCGCCCCCTCCTGCACCATCCCGCATCCCTCTGGCACCGAGCCCGGCCTGCTGGATGGATGCAGGGATACATATTTTTACTGTATCAATTATCTAACATGATTCATGTTTTTTTAGGGTTACTTTTCATTTTTCTGTCTTCCTTCTCTTTATTTTAAAATTGTAGGGAACCCAACATCTATCCGTTGCATGTCCTGTTTTATTTAATGTCTCTTAAATGTATCATTGTTGTTATTTAACGTGTGCTACATAAATCAAATCAAAAGTATGGTTAATAATAACATCAACTTTTACAATGAATGTTTGAATTAAATCAGGGTTGCTCATACACACACTCTCACCCTTTCCAAGTGTTTTTCCATCAAATCCCCACATTAACCTCCCCCAGGATTTTAATTCTTTAATTAAAAGAAAATTTTAATTTTTAATTTTCTTATTTTAATAATGCTTAACCATCTTAATAATTAGGTCCTAATATTTAGTTATGTAATACAACATAAAGCATTGTCTCCCTCATTGCCACCTGGTGGTCAAACGCTGCTAAGAAATGACTTAGTACTTAGTCCCAAAATGATTCTAGCAGTATTTCTTTGCATTGTAGGTTTATTTATTTGTATTGTAAATTAATAAGACTTTAGATAATTATTTAAACGTTACACATCCACTTTTCACCCTCTTTTGTCCCGACTGATGATTTTATATAACAAATCATTTTGTGCCTGAACTCAAAACCAGACATTTAAACTGAACATGTCAACTAATATTCTTATTTATACTATTATCGCCTCTTAACACTTAAACATAGATCCCATTTGTCAGCATTATTATTATTTACACTGTTATATATTGTAGTATACATATTTTTTGACACATTTCTTATTTCTACATATTGTTGACTTCAGTATAATGCACATATGTTTACAGATGTATTCCTATTTTTCTTAGAATTTCTCTTGTTTATATGTTTAATTCTACAATAGTAGCAATGCAACGTAACCCACTTTCCCCCTGGGGATCAAAAAAAGTTTTCTGATACTGACGCTCCACTTTATTAGGAACACCTTTCCATTTTGATGCAACAGATCTGCCACAATTCCTACGTTTTGGAAGATTATAATTGTCAGAAAGGCGTTAAATGTGTTGTACTGAGGTTGTAGTTTGCAGCGGTGTTATACTGGACTGACTCACGCTGAAATGTGTTAGATTAGAATATTAAAGTGCTCATATTATGCTAATTTTCAGGTTCATAATTGTATTTAGAGGTTGTACCAGAATATGTTTACATGGTTCAATTATAAAAAAAAAAAAACACCATATTTTTGTTGTACTGCACATTGTTGCAGTTCCTCTTTTCACCCTGTGTGTTGAGCTCTCTGTTTTAGCTCCAGAGTGAGACATCTCACTGCTGTTCCATCTTTGTTGGGAGTCGCACATGCTCAGTACCTAGGTAAGGACTACTAGCCAGTCAGAAGCAGAGTATGAGGGCGTGTCCTGACAGTAGCTAGGTAAGGACTACTAGCCAGTCAGAAGCAGAGTATGAGGGCGTGCCCTGACAGTACCTAGGTAAGGACTACTAGCCAGTCAGAAGCAGAGTATGAGGGCGTGCCCTGACAGTACCTAGGTAAGGACTACTAGCCAGTCAGAAGCAGAGTATGAGGGCGTGCCCTGACAGTACCTAGGTAAGGACTACTAGCCAGTCAGAAGCAGAGTATGAGGGCGTGCCCTGACAGTACCTAGGTAAGGACTACTAGCCAGTCAGAAGCAGAGTATGAGGGCGTGCCCTGCTAGCAGCTAGGCGAGCATTATAACGTGTGTTCCAAAGTGACCACGTTTGTCTCTGAAGTAAAGGCTGGACTACAATAGAACTGTTTGGAGCAGTTTGTGAACAGTGTTTTCTGTTGGAGATGGTAAGTCCCTTTGGGGGGGACTTTGGGCTTTTCACTTTGTAAACCTATAACATGCACAAAAAAGATATATAACACTATAAAGGAAAGGGAAAAAGCCAAAAAGCATAATATGAGCACTTTAAAAGTACTTTACAAACTAAATATAACTAAAGATTCTTCATTAATTAAAGTGACTATATGTGACTTTGTAATGAGGACTACTCGAGACTCTGCTAGAGGAGACCTGATAATACCCCACAGGCGTACCACCTTCGGTCAGATGGTTCTGTCTGTCCGAGGTGGGAACCGGTGGAATAGTCTTCCTCTAACATTGAGAGAATGCCCTACATATAGCTCCTTTAAAGCTCAGTTGAAAAAATGGCTATGGGCAAACCAAAGTTGCACACATTAGTGGGTATGTTGCATCTTTTTCTGAATTTCTTTATTTTGTAATGTGTATATGGATTCTTTGAAGTTGAATGGATTTTTAAGTCTTATGTGAATATTGTATATAGGGCTTTTGTTAATTTATTGATAAACGATGTACTTACTGTAGATGTAAATTTTATTATGTAATGTTTTGTGATCTGTGTGATTTTAGCCCGTGGGACTACGGATGGAAATTAGCCCTTGGCTACAATCCGGCATGTTTACATACATGTATTCCATGTTTGTCCATTAACATGCACTGTCCCAATCAAATAAATTAATTAAAAAACTATGTTTATTTAATTTTTTTGCGTTTTGTTGCTGTCTTTCTGTGTTTTTTATTATTTCTATTTTAATTTATTTTATTGTTTTTCTATTGAATGTTAATATTGGGGGAAAAAGTAGTACGATAAAGAATGTAATACTTTTTGCACTTGACACTAAGAAAAGTACTACAATAAAGTAATAAAAAAAAGAAAAGCTCTTTACGACAGCAGGTGTGGTAAAAACACTAACGCTTCTGTCCAAAGCAGCCGCTGGAATCAACACAAACTGAAAGTTACATACAGCCACTTTTAAAGACACGGGTGGGTTTAGATTCAGCACATATAAGATTATTATCAACATCCGTCATTTCACATTATGTAGACTAATAGTAAATGCAAACAATATGAGCATAGAAACGTAACTTCGCTCCTTTCAGTCTGTGTGTCGTCCTTCTATGTTCGGCTGCTTTCATTTAGAGCTGCAAAGATGAATCGATTAGTTGTCAACTTTTAAATTAAACTGCAACTATTTTGATAATCGATTAATCCGTTTGAGTCATTTCTTATGAAAAAAAAAGACAAAAATTCTCTGATGTCAGCTTGTTAAATGTGAATATCTTCTAGTCTCTTCTCTCCTCTGGGACAGTAAACTGAATATCTTTGAGTTGTGGACAAAACAAGACATTTGAGGACGTCATCTTGGGCTTTTGGGAAACACTGATCCACATTTTTCACTATTTCTGACATTTTAGAGACCAAACAAACTAATACATTAATCCAAAAAATAATCGACAGATTTATCGACTATGAAAATAATTGTTAGTTGCAGCCTAGTCTCGCATAGCCAGACCTTCCTCCACAGCGCTGCGGAGGATGGTCTGGTTTGTCCACACAGCATTCTGGGATGGGAGAAAAACGTGCTCTGGTTTATTGTCATTTCTTTAAACCAATCACAATCATCTTGGGCGGCGCTAAGCGCCGGACGGAGCAACGGTGCCTCTGCAAAATATTCTCGGGAAGGAACTTGTTTTGGTGGAACATGTGTACGTTCAAAAGTAGTTTTAGTCGTGCAACAGAGAACTCAGATTAGACAGATAGTCTAGCTAGCTGTCTGGATTTACCCTGCAGAGATCTGAGGAGCAGTTAACCATAGTCCTCACAAATCCACCAGAGGTTAGAACGCCAACACAAAGGAAGAGGAAGGTAACGGACATCAGGCCGAATATAAGGACAAACGGCGGATTTTCTTGCGGCAAATGGGCAATCCCGGAAGTGGGAGGTCGAAGATATAGACTAGCTGCAGCCCTTCTTTCAACAACAAACACAAAAACTTCAGTCGAGTGAAAGTGACTATATGGTCATCCTCTCACAGATTAAATTACAAAAACATGAAAATAATCCTTAGTTGTTTTTTTGTTTTTGTTTTTAAAGATATATATTTTAGGCCTTTATTTTATAGGACAGCTGAAGACATGAAAGGGGAGAGCGGGGGAATGACATGCAGCAAAGGGCCGCAGGTCGGCATCTGCAGCACAAACTGAGTCTCCGTACATGGGACGCATAGCTCAACCAGGTGAGCTACCCAGGCGCCCCAATAATCCTTAACTGTTAAAGTTAACCTTAATGGTAACAGCTAAAGTTATCTGGTTTGAAATGTTGGTGAAACAAGTTTTTCTAAAAAAAATAATTCTTCTGATCTTCTTTGTTGTCCTGAATTGTCACAATTTGTAAATCTTTACACATCACGTGGGTTATCTAACGACAATAACCCCGCCTCTTTTCTGCTCGAGGTGAAAATGTTGATTTAGCCGTCAATGATTGGTCTGTGACAGAGGGATCTGTGTGCTGGATCAGTCTCCTCGGCTGCGTGGACTCTGCGTCTGTCCGTCCGGAGGAGGGAGAACCTCCACTTTGTAGCTCACCCTCTTGGACTGCAGGAGGCTGTAGCTGTTGTCAAAACACAGCACGTCTGCACAAAATGAAGAACACGACAGTTAAAGCAACCAAAGATTATTTTGTACCTTAAAATAATGTTTCCAAAATCATTTCAGTAGTTCATCAACTCGTAACAGGGTGAACGGCACTTCTGCATTCGCTTTGCGGCCCTCTACCGGCTATAACCGCACTATGCAAGTTTGCCAGATCGGGTAGCGGATCTGTAGTTCCAATGATAATGGTAATGGACAATTCCGCCAACCTGATGGTGTTGCTTTAAAGTGACTATATGTAACTTTTTAATGTTTCTGAAGCTCTGGCATTTTTCATACAATGATTTTAAATGACCTGTAACAGCAAACAAGACTAACAGTGAAACGCTATTCTTATATAGTTTTTAGTAAAGCATCTGCCCGTGCAGTCACAGAATGATTTTGCGGCCGGTAGACGGAGCTACAGTCACACATTGTGATGGGTCACAGATTTCTTTGTAACACCAGAAGAGCCTGTGTTAGCGTATCCAGCCAGCGGAGCCAGGTAAAAGGAAGCAGGAGATTTCTTTATATAGCCCTAATTGTATTTTAATGTTATTTTAGAAGTTATCTGCTGTAGTTATGGCTGATACTGGGGCAGGACCATCACAGGAAAGAAGGAAATTAAATGAAGAACAACTAAAAGCTAAAAAGGAAAGTGAAAGACGACGATAACGTCAGGCTTTAACAGATGGAGACAATTACGGGATTGTAAATGATTCAAAACCGACCCTGAATTGGCCCTGAGGTATGAAATATGTCATATCATTCATAAAATAACTTCAGACTGCGCCATGTGGTTGTACGTCAGTAGCTGACATTAAATTACGTCCCCTTCCATTTATCGCCGACGTTTTATTCCTTTTAGTCCGTGTTTGTGTTACTACTATTCTCTTCTCCCTTGTCCCCCTGTAATGTTACTTGTGTAAAGCGTCCCTGGGATTCATATAATGCGCTATATTAATCTAAGTTATTAGGCTATTACGTTGGTTGCTACAACAACCTCTTAATGCTTTGGCTCGTGACACAGTGATAGTTCAGACTGCACTTTGTCAAACACACCAAACACTGTAAATACATGTCACATGGTCCAAACGGTCGCTGGTCTATCGGACAGAATATCTGAGTGAAATTGGCCGACACCCATGGTCTCAGAAATAATGAACACCAAATTCATTACGTCTTGGATTTTCTGGTTTTGCTTTAGTGTTCCTAATATTTTAGAAGAAGGCAAGCAATGAGCAGCTGACAGACAGCGAGTGAAGGAGAGAGAGAGAGATGATGATGTCACACAGACGACCAGCGATGTGTGCTCAGAATGAGTTATGGCTCTGGAAGTTATCATCCTTTAGATCATATAGTAATCCATAAATTGTGTCAAAGGTTGAAACTCCAGGCTACTAAGTGCTCTGTTTTTGATTGACTTCCTATATTTGGGTCGGATCGCGTTCTCAGCTGAAGTAAACTAAACTCGAGTTCACTTGGAAGCAAAGACCCCCGTTTTTAAGCGGACCAGAGTCCGGTCGTTAGGTCGGCACCAGAGTATGAAAACACTGCCCCAAACCAAACAGACTACCTGCGAAAACACTCCAGCGTCCGGTTAAAACAGACCAAACTGCTCACTTGTGCTAACCTGCAATTTCAACCTTGCACATTATTTACAGGCCGTAACTTATTGCGAGCAAACATCGCTGGTTGTCTGTGTGACATCATTATCTATCTCTCTCGTCAGAGCCGCCCTCTCCTTCCCTCGCTGTCTGTCAGCTGCTCATTAGTATCGCATTGACAGACCCTCCTCCACAGCGCTGAGGAGGGTCTGGCTAGTCCACACAGCATTCCAGGATGGGAGAAAAATGTGCTCTTGTTCATTGGCATTTCTTTAAACCAATCACAATCGTCATGGGCGGCACTGAGCTCTGCATGGAGCCGTTGCAAAATAGCCTCAGGAAGGAACTTGTTTTGGTGGAACATGTGGACGTTCAAAAGTAGTTTTAGTCGTGCAACAGAAAACTCAGATTGGACAGATAGTCTAGCTAGCTGTCTGGATTTACCCTGCAGAGATCTGAGGAGCAGTTAACCATAGTCCTCACAAATCCACCGGAGGTTAGAACGCCAACACAAAGAAAGAGGAAAGGGACGGACATCCGGCCCAAAAATAAGGACAAACGGCGGATTTTCTTGCGGCAACGGGGCAATCCCGGAAGTGGGAGGTCGAAGATATAGACTAGCTGCTCATTGTTCACCTTCTTCTAAAATATTAGCAACGTTTCTGACCGTTTCGACCACGTGACATTTGGGTTTCACTTTACTTGATGTATCTACACAAGAGTGACATGACACTGTCATGAACGTGTCATAAACATTATAAACAAGTCAGAAACGTTTATGACATAACGCTTCTTTTAAGTGTCATTCGGTTTTTGTCATGACTGTGTTGTGTCACTCTTATATAGATACCTATGTGTTACCGACATTTGTTTACAATGTTTTAGTGCATTTGGAAAAGTGCAGTCTGAACGCAAACTGAACTAAATGAACAATACAACAATATTGCAACTTCACTCCCGAATCGCACCGAGTCTACAGAACTGTAGGTGTGAAAGCACCCCAACTCTCCGCAAGACAGATTTCCCAAAATGTCATGAAGTCAAACGTCCTTTTGATACTATTTACAGATAAATCCAATGATCCTACACGTTCAATAACTCCACTGATGTGGTTCAGTGTGTGGCGACTCACAGACTCCGGGCTCGGTGCAGGTGAGGCAGCTGTCTTCAGGGACCAGGTGTGCGTTGTAGCGTTCGCTGGGCAGAACCTGCAGCATCTCCGCCACTTTCTGTCCGCCGCCCTCTTTGGTCCGTCTGTACACTCCAAACCCGATATCTGCTCCGTCACTGGCAAACTGCCACCTGAGAGGAAACAGCGCATTAGAGCTGCAAAGATTAATATATGTAATCGATTAGTTCGCAACTATTAATTCATCTCCAACTATTTTAATAATCCATGAATCAGTTTAAGTAATTTTTGAATTAATTTAATTTTTTTTAATTCTCTGATTCCAGCTTGTTGGAAAAATGTTGGAAAAATCTTCCAAAATGTAGGGAAAAAACACAAAAATGTCAAAAGGCGCAGAAAAAAGTGACAAAAACATTGGTGGAAAAGCAACAAAATTGTCCAAAAAGAACCAAAATGTTGAAAAAAAGTTTACATTTTAAATTTTGTTGCATTTAAAAGTTGCATGGTCAACAGGAAGACCACACAAGGGTTAAAAAACAAAAATTGCTAATCACAAAAAATGTGTTTGGTACCTCAGCAGGCTGCTGGCGGCTGTAACATCGTACTCCAGCTGAAAGACGGAGCCTCGGCTGACCGTCACGCTGCCGTCGTACTCAACCTTCACCGAGTCCTGAACGTAGTACGACCGGGGAACGGTACCGCCGTAATTTATCTGCAACAACAACAGCCTCCATTTCAATCACAACCTTACTGCCCCCACCAATCCTTTCCCTGTGCTCTCACCTCGGTTATTATAGGAAACTAAAATACGCAGTGCCATCCACAGCGTTACTGCTGCATCGCTTCCTGATTTCACGAACTACGGAGCGGCACATCAACACTGTCAGAACCGGCGCTCTCTCTCACCATGGTTCTGCAGCGAGGGTCTCCGTCAGGGTCAGTCCGGGTTCCTCCGTACGCCACAGGGAGCTGATCCGGGTCGATGTGTTGACGCAACACTTCCTGCCAGTTACCTGCAAACAAAGGAAGGTAGGAGTTAGTGGATGTTTCTCAATGTCAAGGATCCTTCCGAGGAAGGATCCTTGGAAGGACTAGTCCTACTGAGGATCCTTCCTCGTGTCTTCATAGTTACTATGAGTTATTCATGTAAAAACATTTCCTGGTTTTTCCTTTTCATAATGTTAATGTTTTAATAATAATTTTGTATTTTTACAGCAGTAAAGGATGGATAGACAGACAGACAGACAGACAGACAGACGTCATAGACAGACAGACAGACAGACAGACAGACAGACAGACAGACGTCATAGACAGACAGACAGACAGACAAATAGATAGAGAGATAGACAAACAGATAGATAGACAAACAGATAGATAGACAGACAGACAGACAAACAATCAGACAGACAGACAAACAAACAGATAGACGGATAGATAGACAGACAGACTGATAGATAGACCGACAGACAGACAGACAGAGACAGACAAACAATCAGACAGACAGAGACAGACAAACAGATAGACAGACAGATAGACTTCATAGACAGACAGACAGATAGACGGATAGATAGACAGACAGACAGACAGACAGACAGGTAGGGTTAAGGTTTAGGTGGGGGGGGAACAGAGCTCAATACAACACCGGAGGTCGCCTCGTTTGGTAGGATATCATACGAACCCGTTTGTGAGAATGCGTTGAAACCATAGTTGTAATTTACAACCCCCCCCAAGAATCAAAACTGGCCAGTGTAACCCCCCCCCAAACAACCTATTATAATTTCCTTTACATAAATAAAGGCATTTGCACATAAATTGTTGCAGAAAAATGTACGAGAATGCAGAAAATGATGTGTTTGATATGCCCAAAATTTTAATTTTGCTGATGTTGAACCCAAAGTTAGGCCCTTGGTTGAAACGTTATACATGCTAAACGTCAGCATGTTTCCATTCTTATTGCAAGTTAGCATTCAAACTTTAGCAACAAAGTCTTGTTTGTGCAATGGGATAAAAAAGAAAAACCGTCTTACTTCCTAAAACGTTGATCTTGCGTCTGGTCTCCTCACACAGAAAGTGTTTGATCAGGTTGTAGGCCATGGGAAACATTTTAGGAGCTGCAGCAAAGACAGAAACTCAACATCATAAACATCTGGACCAAGATCAATCATAAAGACACAGTCCCAAACATGCAGATGTGCTGAAGCACCTTTGATAAGAAACACTTGTTTCAGCCCCTCGGGATAGTTCTCTTCGTACATGGTGAGGATCTACACGAGACGAGCACAGTCAGAATCACATGCAGTAGTTGAATCATCTATAATTCATTACTGTTTTCATTTCATTTCATGGCATTAAATGTGGTGGTTAGAGTGTGAGAAGCCGACTAACCTCTCCGTAAGTCTCAATAGCCGGTTTCCAGATGTGTTTCAGTCCCAGTCCTTCACAGTCGTAGATCAGAGAGATCGCTTCAACGTTCTTCCCCAACTGAGAGAGTGAGACAGAGAGAGTGAGACAGAGAAAGAGAGAGAGTGAGACAGAGAAAGTGAGAGAGAGAGACAGAGTGAGAGAGAGACAGAGTGAGAGAGAGACAGACAGAGTGAGAGACAGACAGAGAGAGAGACAGAGAGAGACAGAAAAATAGAGAGAGAGACAGAGAGAGACAGAGTGAGAGAGAGACAGAGTGAGAGAGAGACAGACAGAGTGAGAGACAGACAGAGAGAGAGACAGAGAGAGACAGAAAAATAGAGAGAGAGACAGAGAGAGACAGAGTGAGAGACAGACAGAGTGAGAGCGAGACAGACAGAGAGAGAGAGAGACAGAGTGAGAGAGAGACAGAGTGAGAGACAAACAGACAGAGTGAGAGAGAGACAGACAGAGTGAGAGACAAACAGACAGAGTGAGAGAGAGACAGACAGAGAGAGAGAGGAGAGGTTTAGGTTTATTTGACCTTTTTCAAAGAAGAAACAATCACAAAAAACAGAACCAAATCAAGAAAAAAAACGACGACAGGAGAGGATATAAGTGGACATGAAAGAAGAGTTGAGAGGAGACAAAGGAGATAAAAAGAGAGGAGACAGTGAAAGAGGAAAGGAAACAAGAGGCTAGGAGACAAGAGGAGGAGAAAGGAGAGGAGAAGAAAAGAGAGGAGGAAAAAAAGAGAGAAGGAGAATCTCTGTCTCACCTTCTCCGACTGCCTCCGACACTCCCTCTGCATCATCTCCGTGTGTCTGATCTTGGACTTCAGGAAGTCCTGTTTGGTTGCCGACAGCAACAGACCTTTAGGGTCCAAAGGACCGATGATGTCATACCAGATGGGGCTCCCCTCGCGGTCGTAACCACACATCCCTCCAGACACGTACTCCTCGATCACCTGGAGAAGGAACGGAGAATAAGGACATTTACTCAAGGACTTCATTTAAGGTACTTGTACTTTACTTCCACATCTCAGAGGTAAAACATAAATATATAAAATATAAAACATCATTTCAGTGTCACTTTGGATACGAGGACACATCGGTTGTTTTGCACAGTTTATATATACAGTCAGTTGTCTGCAGCTCATTCTGTTTGTATCGTGAACTTTGAATCGTGGATCGTGACTACAACAACAATCCCAACAGAGCATGTGTACCTCGGGAGGTTTCCAGTCAGATATGATGGAGTCTACGTTCATCTTCCTCCTGAACTCCACATGCTGCAGAGAGACAGACAGAGAGAGAGAGAGAGAGAGACAGACAGAGACAGACAGAAAGAGAGAGAGAGAGACACACACAGAGAGAAAGAGAGACAGAGAGAGAGACACAGAAAGAGAGAGCGAGAGAGAGAGAGAAAGAGACAGACAGAGAAAGAAAGTGAGAGGGAGAGAGAGAGACAGAGACAGACAGAGAGAGAGACAGAAAGAGAGAGAGAGAGAGAGAGAGAGAGAAAGAGACAGACAGAGAAAGAAAGTGAGAGGGAGAGAGAGAGAGAGAGAGCGAGAGACAGAGAGACACAGAAAGAGAGAGCGAAAGACAGAGAGACAGACAGAGAGAGAGAGACAGACAGAGTTACAGAGAGAGAGACATAGAAAGAGAGAGAGAAATATAGAGAGACAGAGAGAGAGAGACATAGAGAGAGAGAGAGAGAGAAAGACAGAGACAGAGAGATAGAGAGAGAGACAGAAAGAGAGAGAGAGACATAGAGAGAGAGAGAGACAGAGAGAGAGAGAGAGAGAGAGAGAGAGAGAGAGAAAGACAGAGACAGAGACAGAGAGAGAGAGAGACAGAGAGAGAGAGACAGAGAGAGAGAGAGAGAGTACAATGTAAAGCATTCAATGACACAAGGAACATTTATTTTAACAAAATGAACTCAAACTTTCTCCTGGGAGAAGGACACAGCGCTCACCTTTCTGATCATGGCTTCAGCTTTCTCAACGTTGAAGCTTCGAGCTGCAAAAAGAAAGAGAATGTCCTGATCAGTAGGGTAGAAATACGACGCTGAAGAGGAGCGAAGCTACGACTCCGAGGGCTAACGAGTTCAGACGACAGGTGTGAGGCTCTGTCAGACGACCAGTATCTGTTTGTCATGTGACACGAAACACAAACAGGGTTTTCCTTCAGTTTGTGGAAGACTTAGACGCGCATATTTTTGTGGGATTTTGTGTCTCTTTGTAGTTGTGTTGTGTCTCTTTTAGGCCATTTTTGTGTTCTTTGGGGTTGTTTTGGGTCTCTGCGGTCATTTGGAGTCTCTTTGTAGTCGTGTTGTGTCAGTGGTGTAGTCTAATGCAGTGTTTCTCAAACGTTTTTCAATAGTGTACCCCCTTTGAATTGCTTTTTTTAAGCCAAGTACCCCCTGCCCAGCGCAAAACATTTTTGGTAGAAAAAAAAGGCTATATAAAGAGGTAGAATACAGCGCCGGCAGTGATAGATTCACTGACAAAAACAGCCTTTTTTAAACAAAAACATTTAAATGCTACATTTCAAATGTTTAAAATCCATCACTTAATTCGTTCATTACTATAGTATAATTATTTTAGGAATTATGTATGACATATTTTTAAATTAACATTTTTGCAAAAATTTCACGTACCCCCTGCAGTACTCCAAAGTTTTGAACGTCAATGACTTCATTTCCTGTATTCAGAGACACTTTAATGCACCAATTTAAGGTAGAATTACCTTTATTTAGCCTATGTGAAGAAGAAATACACAGATGACAATTCAAAATATATCAAAAATATAATGGAAAGTATGTTGTTGTGGGTCATTGGGCATTTTTCAGTGGGTATATATAAATACTGGAGCTTTCTTAGTGGGTGTACTGCGTATACCTGCGTATCATGTAGACTACACCGCTGGTTTGTGTCCCTTTGTGGTAGTTTTGTGGGGGTTTTTATACATCATTTGGAACCGTTATTATTCCCATATCTGTGTCTAAAACGTTGAAAAAGCTAGAACAGATAATACATAAATTACACTCAAAAAGCTTAAAGACAAAACTTGCTAAAAAAAAAGTTCAGCTACAATCATTAAATCTGAGAAAGTCTTTACGTTATATTCATTTAGCCGAGGCTCGGGGGCTGCACCTAAACCTCATAATGGCGGGAAAACATGACAAAGCACTATTTTTTTTCTTTTCTTATCATCACTGATTTTTTAAAGGGGCGCTATGCAGTTTTGGCCATTTCTTCGCTGTTTGCTGGCAGGTTTCTCTATAGAGCTCCCCTACAGCTTTAGAATAGATATTTGGCAGCTCCGATGTTTACTCGTCTCTGACTCCTCGCTCGGTCAACTCCATCGCTACCTTGTTAGCCGGTTCCTGAATGGGCGTCTGTGTGCAGTGCCGTGAAGCAATTAGTTTCATCGCAAGACCTGATATTACGCGATACTTCCTGACGCTGAGGCCGCCGGCCTGCCCAAAGTTACAAGGGTGGTTTTTGCGCTCACAGGCGCTAGGGGGGAGCGAGACGACCACCATTCAACCTGAAAAAAGTCATATAACCATTCCAGTGACTCCGAAGCTGTTCAGTTAATGTAAACTAAGCTTAAAAAAACTGAATAGTTCCCCTTTAATCGCACAACAGAAAACCTGATCCAGTTCAAATCAGTTTGCCTGTTTTTTGGGTCTAGAGAGGAAAACTGTCCAAAGTTCAGAGCCAAAGCAAATATTGATCTACTGTCCCAGAGGCCCCCGATCGATCCGAGCCGCGCTGAACTATGAACTCTAACAGACACGATGTCCTGACCGTCCACGAACCTGCAGCTCAACAACAGATAACAGGAGAAACTCTACATACATGATACTGATAATAGTTCATCTGTACCTCTACATACTGTCTTTTCATTTTTTAATTCCCGATTCCGATACGAAAAGAACTCAAGGTAATAGTATTCTATACTGACCGTATGGTTCCTGGGCTTAAATACTAAGTCTAGTTTGGATGGGTTATTCTTATTATTATTATATTATTATTATATCATTATTATTATTATATTATTATTATTATTATTATTCAGTTTGATGTAGATAAAAGGAAACAAAGTAGATAGAAAAGAAAAAAATGTGTATGTGTTTAAGTGAGTGTAGGTAGATATATACGGTAAATGTATGTGTATGTAAACATGTATAAATAAGTGAAGCATCAATTTGTTTTGTATTTAACTAAAGTATAAAATTAGAAAAAGAGGGTACAGGACCAGAAAGTTTTTTTTTTTCTGAACTTCTTCCTACTGCTTTTTGAACGTGGGAATTTCTTATTTGAATAACTTACAATAATTTTGGAAGATTGTTGTTAGATGTTCTTATTTATCTGTTATTTTTAAATGTAATTATATATATATATATTATTAACAAGTTCAAAATAAACTCAACTAATACCTGAACTTGCGTATCGGCCGATACCGAGTACCGATCCGAGTGTGTTAAAAAAAGACATATTTTACATACAGCTGTATACTACTATTCCTGAATGCAGTTTTCCCTGCCGTTATAAGTCTTAGGTGCAGCACGTCTTTGTCAGCACCAAAGCTGAATGAATGCAAAATGCGGCAAATAAGAGCCAAAAACGTTGAAAAAGCAACAAACTAAGTAAAAGACTTTTCTCAGATCTAATGATTGTAGTTGGACTTCTTCATCAAGTTTTGTCTTTAAGCTTTTTGAGTATTATTCTTTATATCTGCTCTAGTTTTAGACACAGGTATGGTGATAATAACGGTCCAAAATTATGTTGAATTGCATGGGTTTTTTTTATAATTGAAAAACATCACATTT
>CM042329.1:30355338-30490338 GCA_023566125.1 Zingel zingel | reverse complement strand
CTACAAACACATTTGATTAGCATGAAAACAGATCCCAGAGAACGGTCGACTCGGTACACGTGTCATTAACCCCTAGGTTCATTTTGCGATGGAATTGTCCTTTAAGCAACAAAACTTAGATTTACCCTCTAAACAGGAGTCTGTGTTTACCTGCAAAACACCAAAATAAGTCAGAAAATCTTTTAACCCAACACTACCAGGCATACGGGCCCAGATGGAGAGGAGGAATTGTAACGTTTTCTTTTTTTGTGGCACTTCTAGGCCTTTATTTCTGACAGCTTTAGACGTGTAGGGGGAGAGAGAGGGGGAATGACATGCAGCAAAGGGCCGCAGGTTGGAATCAAACCCATGGCTGCTGGGTCGAGGGCTGACCCTGTGTACGTGGACGCACGCTCTAGCACAAGGCTGCCCAATTTGGGGCCCGCGGGCCAAGTTTGGCCCGTGCTCTCTTTGTTTTGGCCGGCCATGGATTGGACATAGCCTATTCATGCTTATTCTCCTCTTATTTTAACAGTAATGACTACGAAACGTACATTTTGTGCAGTTAAAAAGTACGTAATCTGAGTTTAACGGCAATATAATGCACAGTGCGGTAAACTTCCCATTTAAATTACATATGTACGTTTCATCTATGGAGAATGGCAAGAATTACGGTATTCTTCAACATCGACATTTATTTTTGGCCCGTGGCCTTCCATCCAGATATATTTTGGCCCTTCATATGAAATAATTTGGGCACCTCTGCTCTAGCAGGTGAGCTTCCCAGGTGCCCAATTGTTAGGTCTTCTAACAGTTTATGGTTAAAGTAGTGTATATCTACGACGTTACACTTCCGGGATTGCTCTCGTTCTGCCAGAAATCCCGCTGGTCCGTCCCCTTCCTCTTTCTTTGTGTTGGCGTTCTAACCTCCAGTGGATTTCTGAGGACTATGGTTAACTGCTCCTCAGATCTCTGCAGGGTAAATCCAGACAGCTAGCTAGACTATCTGTCCAATCTGAGTTTTCTGTTTTCCCGAGGCTATTTAGCAGAGGCATCGTGGCTCCGTCCGGCGCTTAGCACCGCCCAAGACGATTGTGATTGGTTCAAAGAAATGCCAATAAACCAGAGGACGTTTTTTCTCCCATCCCAGAATGCCGTGTGGACTAGCCAGATCCTCCTCCGCAGCGCTGTGGAGGAAGGTCTGGCAAAGCCAAAATTTTGTTAGTGACGGTGAAGATGCACATTAAACTTCTTAATATGAGACATGAAGAATCTGTTAAAGGGAGAGATTTCTGTGCTCTTCTCGCTGAAGGGTTACCTGATGGCCCGGGGCAAGAAAGACGCCACGTCGGGTAAGTAAATATAACAGACCTACCCGTTGGGTTGGACATGTATGCATGTATTGAGAAAAGTGACAAAAACATTATTTTCTTAAGATAAATTAGCACTGTACGTCTTTCTGCTTTGTCCAAAACCTACTGATAATACAGATTGGTAAAGGGATAGTTTAGATTTTTTTATTGGGTTCGTATGAGGTACTTATCCATATTTAGAATATTTTCAGCGCTTTATCTCGCTGTCCGACAGCCCTTTACGACGGGGAACTGAAGCCGTTATCTCTGCTCTCTTCAAAGCCACCAGACTCCTTTAATAAAAACTAGGGATGTCCCGATCAGGTTTTTTTGCCCTCGAGTCCGAGTCACTTGATTTTGAGTATCTACTGATAACGAGTCCCGATCCGATACTTCTGTAATATATAAAAAAAGAATAAAGAAGAGCGAAGAAACCGATCCAGGATGTTCTTTAGTTTTTATTTAATTCACCTTATTTTAACAAACGGAGCACTTCTGTGAGGTAGCTTGAACAATCAAGTAATAACAAATTCTTCACTTTTGGACTTTACTGCAACAGTAAATATTAAAAAAAAGTCTAATATAAAAACAAATAGCACCTCAACTTAAAATCCCCGGCAGGCATGGAAACAAATAAAAGTGCCACAGTGTTTGCAAAGCCAGTAATGTGCTTTTAGGAACTGCACTCCTGACTCTTACTGTCCGCAGACATACTCGCGCTTTCCTCTTCAAGCTGCTTCCGTGTTCTACTTCGCCGGCTTTAACCAATAGCGTCTCTGCAACAAAGTGATGTCATGCTGCACGCGTTGCTGTTTCTGTGTGGAGTCTAAAGGGTCTAACTCTGTGCCACCGCATAACTATAGATGTGTTAAAAAATAATGAGAATATATATACATATATATCCGAGTCCTGATCAGGAGGTAACTTCCGATTCCGATCGAGTCTGAAACCACGTGATCGGGCCCGATATCCGATCATGTGATTGGATTTGGACATCCCTAATAAAAAATTTTTACCTCGCAGAACACGGGAGCTGCAGCTCTACCGCTGCCTGTTAGTTTGTGTTATTGTGTGACTTTGGTGTTAAAGGGTTAATTCGGATTCACCCGAGTCACACAATGACACAAACTAACTAACCGATGGAGGCAGCCGTAGAGTAGCAACTCCCGTGTTCTGCGAGGTAAAATCACTGGTTTTGTCAAAGGAGTCTGGTGGCTTTGAAGAGAGCAGAGATAACTACTTCAATTCCCCGTCGTAAAGGGCTGTCTGACAGCAAGGTAAAGCGCTGAAAATACTCTAAATATAGCGTCCACTTAAACTGATAGAGATGTTTTAGGGGTCTAAAATGTGTTTAGCTGCTGCCCCCCCCCCCCGTCCACAGTTTGTGAAATGGTCACGTTATTTAATCTATTGATTAGTGTACAAGGACACGCTTTTCTCATTTTTTTTTCGTGTTTGTGAGGACGGGTTTTAAAGTAATGTATTTAAATGGGAAGCATGTTTCGTGATCACAGCACGACTACGGTAGCGAGTAGTATGAAATGCCGAAAATCCGCGTAGGGAGGTTGGTTTGGGTGGTGGATGAGTCAAACGACGCAGGACTTTCACCCCGGAGACCGCAGCTCGTGTCTCGGTGTGCGACGTGTCCTTTCCCCGTTCTTTTCCTAAACCCAACCGTCCCGTTGTTGTGGCGCATCCCCCAGACACCGCGGCTCGTGTCCCGGCGCGTGGCCTGTCGTTTCCCGGTTCTTCTTTTCCGAAACCCAACCTCCTTATAGATGCTTCCCATTACGTGCTGACCAGCACGAATACATTACGTTCTCAGCAACACGAAATAAATGAGATAATTGTGTCCGTGTACATGAATCAATAGATAAAAAAAAATAACGTGACCATTTCACGAACTGCCGTGAGACCGTGTTGCCACAGCAGGACATTGCTTAGCTTCCTTGTCCGTACTCCTGCCTGCTTCTCCAAACTGTTGTTGTGCTGACCGCCATCTACTGTACCGAACACACTGACTAAGGAGAAGTAGCTCATACAAACACACTTTAAACATCCAAACTATCCCTTTAAATCAAACCTACTCAATGCAGTTTACTTATTCATAACATGACTGAAACTAGCTCTTCAACAACTACATGCAGAGATTTAAATGTTGATGTGTACTTGTTTTAAGTGAGGAAAAGATTAAACTTGTTCCAATAGATTTATTTATTACTGAGCAACGGACACTAAATATCAAATTGTCTCGTCTCCGAGCATCGAGACCTTTTGATTTCAACATTCAGTGGCTTGCATAAGTTGCTTTCAACATCATCACATACCCTTCACCGTACCTAGAGACTGACATGGGGTGCTTTCCATAAAATCATCTCTCAATGCAAATCAAACCAGCTATTAGGCTAACTGAAATAACAACATGCCAGTCTCTAGGTATGGTGAAGGGGATGTGATGATGGGGGGGCTATTTTAATTCCAAAGGCCAAGGGAACTTTATCAGGATGCATAGTATCCTGGATCCATGAAATAACTGGCCTTTCAAAATAAAAATCTGCCTGTCTCTATGGGAATTTAACATAGGGGTGTACTCACTTATGCCCCCTGTATTTTAAGGAATAATATTTATTCATTTACGATACATTATTCATTCACAAAGAAAACTGGTGTCCTTAAAGGTTGGATTTTTCAGAATTTTTTTAATTAACGCATTAAGATCAATTTCCCAAAGATGTTTTTTTATTCCTCTTCTTAGTCAACTTTAGCATGGGGGGGTATTCACTTATGCTGAGCACTGTAAGAAGTAAACAGTGAAAAAGTTAACATGAGTTGAAAGAAAAGCTGACAGCTGGTGTAAAGCTGCTTTATTTTTTATTTTTTTACACCTTTACTTACACAATCTTTATGCATTGCATCTTGGGATTATACTGTATATTTTCCACCTTAAGACAAAATGATATATTAGATTAGTTTGTTTCTGGAATTAACTGTCGAGTGTTTTTCTCTCTTCTTCCTCTCAGTGCTTCAAGGATCCTGCTACACAAACTGCAAAATGAATGTAGCCTATACCGTCCTATCAAAAATATGAACTCTTATTCTGTTTAGTTAAAACTTTTATACCAATGATTCCAAAAATAACTCTTCATTATTAAAAAACAAACAAAAAAACAACCCAAAACAAAAATCTTTATGCATACAGTTTATATTTTATACATTTGGACAAAAACGTTCCTGACTGAAAAAGAAAAAAGTGAGACTCTGGGACGAGACGTGCCGAAAAAAAATGAAATAAACAAAACAGACTGACTTCGGCAAAGCTACTTTAAACGGTCGCATTTTACAGGGATGACACCTTAATGCACTCTTAAATTCTGACTTTAAAGAGTATATATTAACCACTTTAACCACAGCGTGTACGCGGAAATTGGCAGTTCAGATTCAGCTTAAAATAAAAAAACAAAGAGGATACATTTGATTATCCCTGTTGTAGTTACCCGATTGAAAACCTGCATGCGACACCGTGGTGTCGGCCGTTTTAATGGTTCTAAAGTGCCTTAAAGCTGCTGTGAAAATACATGGACCTGGTCAGATGCTTTTCACTGTTTGGTAAAATACTGAGAGAGTTCCAGCTCCAAACAGCACGTGAGAGGTCTCCTGCTGAGCTCAGGGAACCAACAACGGATGGGTTTTTTTAAAGCATTTGTTCAACATTTTGGGAAATCTGCCTATGGACTAGGGCAGGGCGATATATCGATATTATATCGATATCGGGATATGAGACTAGATATCGTCTTAGATTTTGGATATCGTAATATGGCTTAAGTGTTGTCTTTTCCTGCTTTTAAAAGGCTGTATTACAGTAAAGGGATGTCATTTTCTGAACTTACCAGACTGTTCTAGCTGGTAAATAATAGTATTTGCCTTTTCCCCACTTAGACATTATGTCCACATTACTGATGATTATTGATCTAAAATCTAAGTGTGAAGATATTTTGTTAAAGCACCAATTGTCAACCCTAGAATATCGCCGCAATATCGACATCGAGATATTTGGTCAAGAATATCGTGATATCTGATTTTCTCCATATCGCCCAGCCCTACTATAGACCTTTTTCACAGCAGACATTTTGACTTGTCATAGTAGGAAAAGCACAGCTGAAATTGATAACCTTAACGATGGCTCAGTTCCATCAAGTGTCCCAGGAAGCTATTTCAGTGAGTCAGCATGCTCAATACCAGGGCCTCTCCTAAGTGGAACGCAGCCATCATTAATGGATTTGAATACATCTGTGCTTTTCCTACTGTGACATGTCAACATGTCTGCCGTGAAAAAGGTCTATTAGCTTTCTTTTCCGAGAGTTAAACGAGAAAATTTATATCATTCAACAATAAGGGTTGCCAGATGGCCCGGGGCAAGTGAAACACCACGTCGGGCAAGTAAATATTATAACCAGTCGGCAAGGTTCAACCAAATGCTGGTAACATATGCAAGTGGCTGGTAGATTTGCTTCACTCGCCAGCCATTAATCTATGGTTATCTATTGAGTGGCTGGTAAAGTTTGAACATTCACTACTGAGGCATTTGGCTGGTGGACAAAAAAGTTTATTTTGATCATTGCCGGTCAGGCAAAAAAAGTTTGGTAACACTTTACTTAAAAAGTATCTACATAAGAGTGGCATGACACTGTTAATAACAATATAATAATAAACATAAACAAGTCATAAACGTTTATGACATAACGCTTTTTTAGTTAGTGTCATTTGGTTTTTGTCATGGCAAGTTATGGTTAGAGTTAGAGTTCATGTGTCATGACAGTGTCATGTCACTCTTATGTAGATACCTTCAAGTAAAGTGTTACCCAATGTTTTTTTTAAGTGCTGTTAAAGTTCTTTACATGATTATTGTTTTGCATAAAACGTGTCTCGTTTGCAGCTATTGTAGGTTTAGAAAGTCAAAAATAAAAATTTTCCAGCTCAAACTCTGAAAAATGTATGCGGTCAAAGAAGTTACAGATAGAAACTAACAAACTATTTGTGAAGCGGCAGCAAAAATGGACTTTTGGGCAAGTGAAAAAAAACCTTAAGGTTGAACCCTTGTTTGCTAAATATGAAGCTAAAGAAAGGAAAGGGTTACGCTGCCAAGTATACTTCTTCAGAAACTGCATGTTGGATAGCTAGGGAAAAAACATTACACCTTTAGTTCAGACCAACGGAAGCCATCCGGCGATTGGCCGCAGGGTTGGGAGAAGGAGTGGGCATCGAGAACTTGGAAATTACGATTCCAGTAGAATCGTTTTACTGAAATCGTTTGGAGAATTTGGTTTTAATTTCGAATCCGGTAAAACTGTAAATCACCAATGAATAAAAATAAATTCTCTTATCTGTGAAATAAACATGTGACCCGTTTCAACTCCACCCCTAAAGGTCGTTACACACCAACCAGACGGCCGTCCGTCGGCAGAAAAGGCAGTTGGACTGATCAGTCTCCCCGAGTTGGTCAAAAAAGTGCCTCCGAACACACCGAAGAGATGAGACGTAATACGTCTCCATAACAGCAGGCGGCACTAATCTGTATTGTCGATCTCATATTGGACTAAAATAGTTCACCGAAACGTGTTTCTGAAAACATTTTAAGAGAGAAATAGGCCGTGCAGTTGCTGAATCTATCTTCGTTTCAGATCGACAAAGGTTAGTTTAAAAGATTTTCGTCAGATTTTGAGAGACTCTAGTCACGCTCATCCTGCTCCCCGTTTCCGGGTTAGCTCTCCACCAATCAGATGGCTCATTTGAGTCCGACTGCCGGCCTTCCGATTCAACATGTCAAATCGGCCAAAATGAAGGCCGACGGCTCCTCCAACGGACGACGGCACGGAACACACCGAACAGACTCGAGTCACTGACCTCGCCAGACTGTCCGACGGCCGATTATCGGCTTGGTGTGTCTCAGGCTTTAGGGGAATCGGAATCGCTAAGGCTACATCGCTACGTTTTGGTTTTTAAGCAGAGTTTTGAGCCAAAAGCGATCGCCGTGCACACAAATGGTTTTAGCTCCAGTAGAAGAACTAATCTATGTTTAAACTAACACACCCAAACCGCATATCTCATCAACATTCTGGTATACTGGACATTAACAGGAGGCAACGTGGAGACTCCGCCCGCTGCTGGTAGTTGCCATGGTAAAGTTGGTAGCTTTAGTCTCAGAGAACGAGACGTCATGACTGATAAGACCCAATCAGGCGGCGAAACGTTGCATTTGCTCGTATCAAAGATTAAGCCAGGCAAGCCTAAGTACACACTCCCGTTACAGTGAAACTGCGAATGGCTCATTAAATCAGTGTCAGTGTTGCCAAAGGTCTCCGTTTGCGGCCGTTGAGACGGCAACACGACCCCGCCGATACCAAACCAAAACGAGTCAGAAGTGTTTCCAAATGTCTCCGGTTTAGGGGCTCGGAAACCCCAGAGCAGGGGGAACGAGAGGGGGGAAACGCCAGAGCAGGGGGAACGAGAGGGGGAAACGCCAGAGCAGGGGGAACGAGAGGGGGAAACGCCAGAGCAGGGGGAACGAGAGGGGGGAAATGCCAGAGCAGGGGGAATGAGAGGAGGGAAATGCCAGAGCAGGGGGAATGAGAGGAGGGAAATGCCAGAGCAGGGGGAATGAGAGGAGGGAACCCCAGAGCAGGGGAAATGAGAGGGGGGAAACGCCAGAGCAGGGGGAATGAGAGGGGGAAACGCCAGAGCAGGGGGAATGAGAGGGGGAACGTTGCAAAAGATAAATCATTTTTAAACCAAAACATAGCAATATCAATGTAGCATCAGATAAGAACCGGAATCAAAAGGTAGAATCGGAATCAGAATTGTTAAAATCAAAACGATGCCCAACCCTAGTTGTCACTTAAATGTGTGTGACGTGTGTGGCTCAGTGGGTAGAGCAGGCGCACATATACATAGAGGTTTATGCCTCCGACCTGTGACCATTTCCTGCATGTCTTCCCCCCCCCCCTTCCCTTTCTCCCCAACTGTCCTGTCCATTAAAGGTGGAAAAGCCCCAAAAATGTATCTTCCTGTTGTGGTTTTGCTTTAACCCCTTTAATGTCCCACAAGTAGATTATATATGTCACAATTACTGTTTTCTTTCAGATCGTTTATAGATCTTGACATTTCCGACCGATTTTTCAGGGCATTTCAGAGAGAGAGAGAGAGAGAGAGAGCGAGAGCGAGAGCGAGAGCGAGAGAGAGAGAGCGAGAGAGTTCCCATTGGCTGTTCTACACACGCAGACAGCAAGAAGAGGTCTCAGTCTGGCAAATATTCTGCCATTTATTCTTGCTTTTGCTTTATGCTAAGCTAGGCAAACCAGCTGCTGGCTGTAGCTTTATCTTTAACCGAAAGATCTGAGAGTGATATCAATCTTCTCTTTCTCTTCGAGCTGGAGCTGGGAAAATACTGGTCAACAACGGAAGAGGACGCCGTGTTACTCATGAAGTAACAGCGGCTCGATCAAAAAAAGTATGAATTTTAAGACAACGAAAGCATAGCAGAAGAATCTTGGCAGAGACCAAAGGTAACAGAAATGAGAATAACAGCAAAGAGTTTCATGAAGCTCGAGACGGCCGATTAACACTCTTAAAGTGACAAAACTTAAATATCGTCAAGACACATTTATCCTCCTGTGGCGAGTGAGCTGAGCTTCATCTGAACACGTCACTGACGCACAACGGGCCACGTGCAAGAAACACTCGTACAAACACAGTCGTTATAAAGTGTCACGTTAGTATTTTTGATTTGTTTTCTCGTGAGGTACAAATGAAACATACAAGGGGTCCGGACCTATCGTAAGGCTATGTTCACACTTGGCGCCTTCTTTGACAAGAAAAAGTTGAAAGAAAAGCTGGCAGCGTTTTGGTTAAAAAAAAGCAGCCGAGAGTGTTGTCACTACAACAGCTACTGCTACAGTATCCTAGAGCGCTATGTGGAGCGGTGCTAACGTTAGACAAACAAAGGAGCGAGCTAGTGAGAGAACACACAGAGAGAGAGAGAGAGAGAGAGAGAGAGAGAGAGAGAGAGGTGCTAATGTTAGACAAACAAAGGAGCGAGCTAGTGAGAGAACAGAGAAAGAGAGGTGCTAACGTTAGATTTAAAAAAAAAAAAAAAACGAGTTTCCTGTACAGGAAGCACCTGGTCGTACCGTATAACTCGCTGTGCACCGACTATGGAAACCAGTCCTTCCGGAAAAATGCGGAGTTTTTTTGTGATTGTTGCGGGCAAAAATCCTTGATTATGCGGCACGTTTTCTTAAAAAATGCGATGGAATATGCGGGATATTTATGCAATGAAATTACGGGAACTTTGCAGCTTCATCACGGGGTTTGCAGCTTTTCGATGATGTTCACGTCGCGTAATTACGTCACTTCATAACGTCACTTCATAACGTTCCCATGGCAACAGTGGGAAATGGCTGCTCTCGTGTGAAGTAAACGCAACATTTTTCAGCTTTCTGCTGAGATATACGTGTGACTTTTTTGCAACGAAAATGCGGGGATTATGAAATCATGCAAGCCCCGCATATTTTGCGTGGAAATCAGCAATTTATGCAGCGAAAGTGCAGCGTATTTGAAAAAAAACGGCCCCTGCATAAATATGCGGACTTTGGCTGATTATGCGTTGGATTATGCGATCGCATAATCACATTTTTCTGGAGGGACTGGGAAACGACAGGTCTGGCTACTCCGCTTGTCATTGGTCGGCTGTCAAAAAAAGCAGGGCATTTTTTAAAGAAAAGTCAAACTTTTTTCAACTTCAAAAAGACGCCATGATCTGCAGAAAAAGAAGTCAACTGCGTGTCAATCACTGCTCATGCACACACATTCATTCTCCCTCGTGGGGGGAGGGGCTTAGGAGACCGTTTTGGGTTTTAGCAGAAAGGGGGGGAGGGACTGAGAAGTTGTTGATGTTCAAATTTTTTGGCCAAGTCCTGGATCTTCCCAATCCTACCTACAGCACCTTTAAATACAAATAAGATGGTCCATTTTAAGATTTTGGGCTATTTAGCTTCCATAACATGCCTTCTTCCAGACTAAAAGGAAAGAAAACATTTAACTACACTTTGTCTATTCGTTTCTATAGATTTCTCCTAAATTCCCCAAAGTTAGCTTAACATAATGCCTTATTTGCATACAAATATAATTGTCTTAATGTCTGTAATCAGCTTGGGAAGTTTCACGGTGATATCTGTTAGTTAAATGTTGTTCACCTGCAGTGTCTTCAAAATGTCTGAATTTTACAATTCCATATATTTAAAGGTTTTGTTCTCAGACTCTGAGCCAGAAATCTCCACTTCCGTAGCTTTTCACAAAGGGCTTTGTTCAGATATCATTCACAGGCCGATTTATACAACATTTTATTCATAAAAACATGGAGAAAATGGATTTTTTTTATGGCTGTTTGTTCAGTATTTTTTGATTTATGGAGTGTAAGAAGAGAAATTCCCTCTTATCTGTAAAAACCTTGGACTCTTACGCTTTGGCTACATTAAACGTGTAATGTATCCTTTAACTGGCTACGCCTGCAGCGCACACGAGCCGTAGGATTGTGTGAGTCACAGGTGAGACGGTGAACTTTTACTTTTGGGATTCTTGTTTCTTCTTCAGTTTTTTGGAGCCGGCACAGCGCTGTGAAACACCAATCTAATGTCAGCGGTTATCAGAGGGATATGTCAGTTACAATACTAATTTTGCTTGGACATAAAAAGGGATTTTCAGAGAACTAATGCTGTAAATTGCACAAGGAACCCTCTAACCTGGTGCATTATTAAAAATATTAATGTTGTTAAGAATTGATTTCAAAGCAGTTACATGGAGACAGAAAAATAAGTGCTTTCTTTAGTGCCAAGAGAAGTATACTTAAAGCCACACATCTGTGGAAGTGGCCATGTCAGTTTCTTTTCCCTCGCCACAATTTCGCCTAACTTGAGAGCGTTATTTAACATGATTAGATTGTCCAGTTTCATTTGATACTGATAACTTTAGTCTGGCTTTAAAGCTATAGTGTGTAGTTTCTGTCGCCCCCATGAGGAATTCTAAGTAATGACAACAAAACTGTTGGCGCGTCCACATGATACAAGCCTTCCGTGATCGCGCACCGCTCCCCCCTCCTCCTCCACGCAGTTGCTAGTAGCCAAGGAGGACACGGAGGATTAAAAAAAAACATGACAGACTCTTCAGAAGAGGTCATTATCTTCACTCGAGTTTCTGCGCAGGAAAGTCACCGGACGCCACAGTCTTCTGAACATAGTCATACTGAGAAATCCAGAGAGAGTTGTGTGGAGCTGATAGTCTTAATTAGCTTTGTGGCAACTCATTTGGCAATGGCTTGAATGTAACTGACGTTCATTAATATCAAAAACTTACGTACTAAAGCTTTAGAACGGATCCTCTTAAAATTGTATGAATCGATATTGAATCATCCAAATGAAGATCTATTGATTTAAACCCAGCCCTGGGCAGAAGTTTAGGAAAAGATAACGTTCTTGCATGAGGCCCGGTGTTTTCCTGTGACGTTTCGTCATAAACCAGCATATGAAATGAAAGTGTAGTACCTTGAGAGGAAATGAGATTTCTTTTCATCCCTGCGATGTACATTTTAAGAACTGGGCCAGCACCTGATCCCATGTATCACCTCTTTAAGTACGGAATACCGCAGTCAGTAATGTCCCTTGCTTTAATATGATCATTTCATTCAATAAGCCCGTATTAAAATATAATAAATACATCCAAATGAGAGACATTTCGTTAGAGCGTCTGTGGGAAACATTCACTGAGGCGCTCCGAGCTGACGGGGGCCAGCGGGGAGCCTTGGAAGGCAGAGCAGAAGAAAAAAAATGGTTTGAATAGTTTGGTTGTATTTGGTCAGGTCGTCGTCGTAATCCTTCGGTTAGTGTTTGGCTTCTTGTATTAAAGCAGCTTTGGTGAGCACGAAAACACACAACGCTTCGGTTTACATCCCTCCAGAGAAACACATCCCCAACCTCAGAGTGGGAATGTAGTGCTGGCGGCTGCGTATGTCCTCTGTGATGGGCTGCATGTCCGAATGTGCAACAAAAACAAAACAAAAACAAAAACGAGCCGTTGCATCAGCATGTCCTGCCACGATCAACAGCTTCTCTCTCAATGTGCTCAACCACCTGTTTTTCCCCCAAACTGTTTGAAGTGTGTCTGCATGTGCGTTAGATGGTGTGTGTGATGTAGAAGATGAACTCCATGTCCATGGCAGTCTGTGGTACACTTGCGCTACCTCCGTGTATGACGGGGATCAGAGCGCTGTCCAGCTCGTTCATGTAGCGCTGAGGGAGGAGCCTGCCTCCGGAGCCGGCCTGGTACTCCACCTGAGAACAAACGCACACAGAAACACTCAGCACACCGGTTTTTCAACAGAGCAGAAGATATTCTAAATACTGCTAAATAAATTCTGTGTTACAAAGTAGGATTGGACGGATATAATCGGCTGTTAGTAGGGGCGAAGCTAGACTGTCAGTACAGTGGGGGCGGAGCTTCGTCATGGGGCCCTCTGCTACCAAGTCATTTTAAAATTAAAACCGTAAAAGAAAAAAAAAAAAAAGTAAAATATCTGACAAATGCATGTTATGCGTCACTTGTTGAGCCAAGTAAGCCTATATGTCAAATAAAACACAAAGAAAAGCCACATTTTTTGACAAGTTTGTATTGACGAACAAAGGACACAGTTTGCCAGTCAAGTAAAAATGTTTCAGCACCACGGACAGCGACAGCTGATGGACAGTGATGGTGCTGAACAGGCTAAGTGCGCTCAATCAGTGCCACACTATATAACTGACATGGCACTATTATATATAGATTAGGGCTGTCAGCATTAACGCGTTAATTGCGATGCGATTAAGGGTCGAGCATAATCATTTTTTTTTAAATCTTATTAATCGCATGCCGAATTTATTTTCACTTCACTCTGCTTTGCGTCGTGCCTAATAGGCTACCATTTTGCCGTACTTCCTCGTAACACATCCTGCTGCTGCAGGAATAGCAACGCGGATTTCAGCGCCTCATTCTGGTGCCACTGATATGCACTGCTCTCTGATGCTCTGAAACAGACGTTACAGGGAACAAACATCGCTGCACGTGACGCTAGTTAACACTATACTCGACAGCAGCTAACGTTAGCCTACCGCTAGCTAGTTAACACTATACTCGACAGCAGCTAACGTTAGCCTACTGCTAGCTAGTTAACACTATACTCGACAGCAGCTAACGTTAGCCTACCGCTAGCTAGTTAACACTATACTCGACAGCAGCTAACGTTAGCCTACCGCTAGCTAGTTA
Organism: Zingel zingel; assembly: GCA_023566125.1. Classification (NCBI taxonomy): domain Eukaryota; kingdom Metazoa; phylum Chordata; class Actinopteri; order Perciformes; family Percidae; genus Zingel; species Zingel zingel. The sequence continues at coordinate 30,476,662 of CM042329.1, read as the reverse complement.
ACACTATACTCGACAGCAGCTAACGTTAGCCTACCGCTAGCTAGTTAACACTATACTCGACAGCAGCTAACGTTAGCCTACCGCTAGCTAGTTAACACTATACTCGACAGCAGCTAACGCTAGCCTACCGCTAGCTAGTAGCTGGATTAAACACGGTTACAATGCTGACAGCTAACGCTAAACAGTGTAAAGTGTGACTGTATTTCACTGTAGAGGATCAACACCAGGATGTAACAATCTGCAGCTGCTGTTGTCGGAAAAACACAGACGGTGCGTTTAATGAAGGTTTTGAACAACTTTGTGTTCCATTCAAAGTTGTTGTTAAATTCAACTGTGTGACTAGATTAAATATATAATAAACAAATACAAATAAAGTTCATAAAGTCACTTTCTTTGCATTCATTTGAGTCCCAATCAAGACACACTGGTAAGAATGGCTTTCCATTAATATGTACTTAAAAACAGTTCTGAAATGCAAAATAGAATTTTAATCGTGATAAAACATGCGATTAACTATAAAATTCAACGATTAATCGCGATTAAGAAAACTTAATCGTTTGACAGCCCTAGTTTTATTTTGTTTTGAGTTTGAATGAAGTGTGTTTTCATGAGCTCGCAAGGAAACAAATCTAGTCTCCGTTCAGTGAAAGAGAGAAACTTAAATTCAGAAGGTGTGCTGTTGTATTTTTGTATTCAATTACGAAAATAGGTGTAACAATATTTCCTTTCTTAAAATCCTGTGAGTTTATTTTGTCTATAAATTAGATTAAAATAAACCTATGAGAGCTTGTGTGACGTAGCAAACTCGCCGGTTGTTTGGATGGCGGTGGCCGGATGGAAAATTATTATTATTATTTTTTTTAAAAGACTAATTTTGGCCATTTTTAGGCCTTTATTAACAGGACCGCTGAAGACATGAAAGGGGAGAGAGAGGGGGGGGGGGAAGGACATGCAGCAAAGGGCCGCAGGTCGGAGTCGAACCCCTATATATGTAAACCTATATATATGGGCGCCCTCTCTACCAACTGAGCTATCCGGGCGCCCAGGTTGGAAAATTCGAACATATCTCCCAAACCCTTTTTTCAAACATTGTTTTTTTTTTTTTTGGTACCATATCAGCCTGTGTAGAGATGCGAAGCGAGAGCGAGTTGATGCCACTGGATGTGAGGACAGCGAGGTGAGGAGTCAGAGCGCTGCAGGCGGCCAGAGCCATCTCCTTCTGAAACACGCTGCAGGACGACAGCACCGACGCCAGGCTGCAGTCCGCGGTCTTGGGCTGGTAGAACACCTGGAGGAGACAATCAGACACTCACGCACCTACACGGCCAAGTTCCTCCCTACATCTCTGACTTGGTACAGCTTCATACTCCCACCTGTAGTCTGAAGTCATTAGTGGTTCCCTGCACTCATTTCCAAACTAGAGGGGATCGATCATTCCCAGCAGTGGCTCCTAGGCTGTGGAATGACTTGCCTCCCTCTCTACGTTGTGTGAATTCTGTTGAATCTTTTAAAAAGCAGTTGAAGACTCTGCTATTCAAGCAGGCGTTTAGTTAGTCGAGGGGTTTGTTATGTTTTCTATTTGTATTTAAATTTTCTTGTATTTTAATTTGTTGTATTGTATTATATTTTACTGTGAAGCACTTTGTGATTTTTATCTGTGAAAGGTGCTATACAAATATACTTTACTTAGTTACCTGTGTTCCTTTTTGTTGACGCCAGCAAATGTACTCAGAACTAGGGCTGCACAATTTATCGTTTTTTTTTTTTCTTTTCCATCATCGCAATAACAGGCGCAATAAACACATCGCGAAAGACGCTCCGAGATTTTTTGTGGTAGTTGGAAGAAAATATCAGTTGAAAAGTGCACTTTAAAATATAACTGTCATTCTTTTTTTAGTGTCGCCTGTTATATTCAATGATCAATTTGTTCAATAAAAGAAATTTGTTTCATTTGTTTTAAATTCAGCAAGCAAGTTGATGTATTTCAGCAGAATACTGACAGCAGCAGAACTGAGAACACTTTAATATCGCAAGTAACATCATTATAGCGATTCAACAACCTTATCACATACTGCTCATTTCCTCATATGATGCAGCCCTCCTCAGAACCAAACTCATGAGTTAAGTAAAGACATGAACCAAGTATTTTATGAGAGATTTAGGAACGGATTATCTGTCTCAATCTGGACAAATGGCGCATGCAGGAAAACATGACAAGGTGTGTGTCATATCAGGTGACGCCTGATATGACACACACCTTGTCAGGCCTGTAAAAATTATTACATCGTTGTCAAATTGTCAATTTGTTTTACATAACCGCAGTTTCTTTGTTTAACTGCAATTAATTGCTAACATTAGCTAAGATCTTAAGGCCTATGCCAGCATAGTCGGACTATATATATTTTTATTATTATTTCAATTATAAGTTGTTGGCACTTGACCCTAAACGCGTTCATAGCAACAAAAGTGGCAAACATGCAGTTAGAACTGTTTTATGATAATAGGGAGGCGTTGTTTACTTCATAGGCTGTGTATTTGTGTTATTATATTATCTGGGTCACATGACAGGGATTATATAACCAAAAGATGTAGCCTGGGATTCATTCAAAACTTTAAATTTAGTTTAAAAAATCAATAAATATTTTAAAAAATCTGACTGAAAGAGACAATTATATTTTTAATTGAATTATTTCCCAGACAATTAATTGCACAGAAAAATTTGGAATTGTTACAGCTCTAATCAAGTCAACTTTATTGTCAGTTCTGCAATATGTGCCAGACCTACAGAGCAATTGAAAATACGTTTCTCTCCGACGCACGTTGCAATAAGGGACTGTTTACCAAACTTCAGACTGTGAAATTCTATCTAGCGCATGAAACGGGTGCAGAGAATCAGGTAGATTAAATTCACCTCTGTGCATGTGATGGTGCGTCCGTCCGACTCAAACTCCGTGTCCTGCTGCATCCTCACACTGCGGACTCCGTCCAGAGGTCTGCCATCAACCCCGCTGGCTCTGCTGCAGAGGAGCATTATAGGGAGAAAACCCCATTACAGATAGACTCACTATTCATAGATTTCAATCACAAAACAGTCAGTAACGTTTTGTCTAAAACAAAGTTGACCGCAAGTTACTCTATATCCTTGACGTTCCACTTCCGGGATTGCTCCGTTGCCCCCTGTATTTTAAGGAAGAACATTTATTTATTTATTTAAGGCACATTATTCATTCACAAAGAAAATGGGTGTCCTTAAAGGTTTGATTTTTCCTAATTTTTTTAATTAAGGCATTAAGATCAATTTCCAAAAGAGGATTTTTTTTAATTCCTCTTTTTAGTCAACTTTAGCATGGGTTCATAAACGTATGAGCACCACTGTACCTGCGCTGCACTACTGCGTCTGCATTATTCTCTGGACGCTACCTTGCGGTTTAACCTCTAACAATGTGAAGGCAGCTCAATGCATTTGGTTTTTTCCCTGCTGGATTAAACTTCCGTGACTTCTGTCTACACCTCTATTTGTAGTGTAAAATCAAGAAAACAAAGGGAAATAAAAGGAGCAAAAACATCCGATTAGTACTAGAAACAAGTAGAATAGAAGTAAAGGTCCTGCATTGAAAATGTAACTTAAAAGTAAAAGTACCCAATGCAGAAACACCTTCACATTTTAGAAACTAGAAATGATCCAAACAGTTCTGTCAATCAACTAAGTGTTTAATGGTCTGATCATTTCAGCTGGACTTGTAGTAGTATATATTGTTGGGTAGTTTAATATATAACAAAACATTGTATTTTATAAAGTACACGTGTTTTGTGTGCAAAAAGTTTAATTTGTAAAGATTAATGTACTGGAGTAGAAGTAGGAAGTGGCATAACAAGACTCAAGTAAAGTACAAGTACCTCATATGTGTAGTTAAGTACAGGACTTGAGTAAATGTACTTAAGTTACATTTTGCCACTGCCGAGTGTGTGGTTTAACAGTCGTGCAGTGGTGGACAGACTGCACAACAGTGTGTAAACAGTTGTGTGAATGTGTACCCTGTGTTGACCGGTGCACTCAGGTCGACCCAGCGGACAGTGACGTTTTCTCGGAGCTCGCTTCCATCGTTCCTGCCACAGGGTATGAGGAAGTCTGTCTGCTCCCTCAGGGCGGTGCGCAGAGACTCCATGGTCTCTGGAGGGATTTGCACCATCAGCCCATCTGACAAACAAACACAAACTCCCGTTAGGGGTTCGTCCAAAAAAATAAAAATAAACAGTCAATCCATGTAGAATACGAGGACACGTTCTTCCTTCATTCACAGCCTTGATTTGATGGAAAAGGAGTCGACAAATCAGTAACTTTACCTTCAACAATGCTGGACTTTGCAATGAAGCCTGACGAGGCTTTCAGGGCTCCGTTGAACACCACAAAACTGGCTCCAGTCACTGAAACAAAACACACAGCGCCAGAAGATTAACGATTTCTATGAAACAGAATCAAGACACAACAGTAACCAGAACATAATGTGAATGTTTGTGATGTTTTATTTTATTTTTTGCTCACTCGTCTTCTTTATTTTGATTTGACGGAGGAGTAGGCAGGACTACTGCTGGCTCTCACCTGTGCGGGTCTTCCCAGGCTTGCTGTTGGCCTGCGTCTGATAGTTTCCCTCCTCGTTCTGGAAACACACCAGGTGAGAGTCGGCCTCCGAGCTGAAACGTGCTCCGATACTGATGACGTGCTCGTTGGATGCGTTCACCACCTTCTGCATCTGTTAGAATAGAACAGAATGCCTTCTTAATCTCATTGTACACATGTACAATGAGATTAAAAGAAACTCCTTTCCCAGTACCAACCTGTACGTAAAAAATATAACATGGAATAAAATAAGTAATGCAAAAAGTAAGGTGCACAGTTGACACTATATTCATATGAAAAAATAAATATGGCTTTATATACAGTGTGATATGCAGTGTGGGTTATTGCACATTATTTGAATATTGCCCAATAGTGGTGGTCATATTCAATGAGTAATATATATTGGACAATGAGAGTAATGATATTGCACAGTAACAGAATTGCACAATAATTATTAATATTATTAAATATTGCACAGTAGTGAGTAGAGAAAGTCCGGGGGTTGGGGGTAAGACTGTGAGGTCAGTGCATGTGTGAGTTCAGAGTGGTTATGGCTTTTGGAAAGAAACTGTTCTTGAATCTGGTAGTCCTTGTTCTGAGGCACCTGTAGCGCCTCCCTGAGGGCAACAGGTCAAACAGATCAAAGCCAGGGTGGGAGCTGTCCTTGGTGATGATTGCAGTTCTGCTGAGGCAGCCGGAGGTGTAAATGTCCATCAAGGAGGTTAACCACAGAAAACGCATTGACAGAACTGCAGAGCTGTGTGTTGACAGCATTTTATTGTTCATGTAAAGGCCCTTTTACCCGATGTGATTTTGGACTGTTCAGACCAAAGATTTGAGATCTTTGATCTGAACCAGAGATCTGAACCGGCCCGTCTCAGCTCGAATAGAACCAGCTGATGGCGTCGCTGCGACTCAGCTGGTCGAGTCTCCGGAGGCTGGTTTTAGAACGAGAGGGACGTCTCCTGTTTCAACAGCCAATAGAGAAGTCAGCTGGTCAAGTCAGCTACGAACTATAGAAATAAAATGATCCATAATCCATTTTATTTCTGTGTTACAAACGTCAGCTGGTGGAAATGGCATTATTTTTTTGGGGCTTTTCCCTTTATTGTACAGTGACAGTGGAGCAGCAAAGGGCAGCAGGTCGGATTTGAACCTGCGCCGCTACAGGACACAGCCTACATGGGGCAAATGCTCTTACTGGGTGAGCTAGAGGCAGCCCCAAAATAGCAGCATTTTAGATGAAGGCTCAACGAGCGCCCAAGAGCATGGCTTGTGGTGGAGCGAGCTAGAGAGAGACTGAAGAGAGAGAGCGCCCAGTGGCGTTAGAACAAGGCAGGGAATCGGAGAAAAAAAAACGTGTTCGCCGATTCATCACTATTAGAAATGCAACTGTAGCAAGCATCTACAGCTAAAAAAAAGCCTGAAAAGTCGGAAGTTAGAACGGAAGTAAGAGTCATTGCTATGAAGATGATGCAATGTCTCGTCACGTTGGTGTGAACTGGCAGGTTTCAGAACGTTGCAGACCGGCGCGTTGAAGGTAGCTGCAAGTTTCAACTCGTCTCTTCACTAATCTTTGGTCTGAACTGGACTTTAGAGACCAAAGTTGACAATCGTGAGAGAAACAGTGGAAGAAGTATTCAGAACCTTTACGGAAGTAAAAGTACTAATACCACCACACTGTTAAAAAAATACTCCACTCCAAGTTAAAGTCCTGCATTCAAAACCTTACTTAAAGGTGCAGTAGGTAAGACTTATAAAACTAACTTTCTGTCATATTTGCTGAAACTGATCCTATGTTCCAGTAGAACTACATGAAGCAGGTCATTAAAAAAAAAAGAAAATCCGGCTCCTCTGGCACCACCTACAGCCTGTAATTTGCAAAAATCCACCGCTCCCTGTTCAGATGCACCAATCAGGGCCAGAGGGGGGAGGTGTCTAACTGCGTGTAAATCACTGCTCATGTACATGCATTCATTCTCCCTTGTGGGGGGAGGGGCGTAGGAGACCGTTTTGGGCTTTAGCGGAAAGGGGGGAGGGACTGAGAAGCTGTCAATGTTCAAATTCTTTGGCTAAATCCTGGATCTTGACAATCCTACCTACAGCCCCTTTAAGTAAATGTTTAGTGCGTAACTTGATATTAATGAACGTCCGTTACATTCAGGCCGTTGCCAAATGAGTTGCTACAAAGCTAATTAAGACTATCAGCTCCACACAACTCTCTCTGGATTTCTCAGTATGACTATGTTCAGAAGATTGTGGCGTCCGCTGACTTTCCTGCGCAGAAACTCAAGTGAAGATATTGACCTCTTCTGAAGAGTCCATCATGTTTTTTTTAATCCTCCGTGGCTACTAGCAACGTTGTGGCGGAGGGAGGGGTGGGGGTGCGCGATCACTGAAGACTTGTATCATGTGGACGCAGCAACAGTGTTGTTGTCATTACTTAGAATTCCTCATGGGGGCGACAGAAACTACGCACTATAGCTTTAAGTAAAAGGATGTATTAGCTAAATGTCCTTAAATGTCGATGTATTCCTTTACAGCTCTCTCACCTCATTGAAGCTACATTTAGGGATGTCAATGTAGCTGTGACCCATCTCCATGTGGATCCTCAGACCCTCCACAATTGACAGACTGTACTGGTAGTTCCTCAGGTCCTGTGGATGAAAACAGTTTAGGGCCACTGAACTATGTCTGCAAAGCATTTAAAAATATATATTTTCAAGGCCAAGCATGTGCATCTGCCATTGGTTTGCTTGTGCTTTCGTACTTACAGCCAGTAAATTCATTATGGTGTGTCCCGTCTCCCGATACACAGAGTCCCGAAAACGGACACTTGTCAATGTAGTGGGATACACTGAAAAAGAAAAGAAATTTAGTTTATCATCACTACATAGATAATACTATAATAACATCAAACCGCTCCCACCTCCCCACCCCAAATGACTGTGGCGTCCACAGACAGACAGAGAGAGAGGAAAAGAAAAAGAAAAGGTGAGACAAATAAGTTAAATTAAGATTGCAATTATTACAAAAATGCTACCTTCACAGTAGTGACATGAGTACCATGTGTAAGTTTGTAGGTACAAGAGATAAACGTACCAACAGGAGCAGGCTTGGATGAAGCTGTATCATTGTCTTACATAACATTGTGTTACACTCAACCTTCCGGCTGTTTGCCCGCACTTTAGGTGGATTATAGAGCCACACGAGAGCCCCAAACACCCACTAGTGCCAGCAGCTCCCTAAAGGACAATGCAGCACAGTTTTCAAGTTTGACCTTGCGCATCACAATTAGGAGATATTCTATGACGTAGAAAGGTTACAAATCCTCCCCAACATTTATAAAAGAGTGACGGCCTTTTCTTCAGATTAAACGTGATCTTCTCTGACATTAACTATGATGAGAGCTCTTTAAGCCACAAAGAAACCCCAGGGGACTCCTCATGTTTCCAGTGAATGGCTATATACAGTGAGGAAAATAAGTATTTGAACACCCTGCTATTTTGCAAGTTCTCCCTCTTTGAAATCATGGAGGGGTCTGAAATTGTCATCGTAGGTGCATGTCCACTGTGAGAGACATAATCTAAAAACAAAAATCCAGAAATCACATTGTATGATTTTTTAACTATTTATTTGTATGATACAGCTGCAAATAAGTATTTGAACACCTGTCTATCAGCTAGAATTCTGACCCTCAAAGACCTGTTAGTCTGCCTTTAAAATGTCCACCTCCACTCCATTTATTATCTTAAATTAGATGTACCTGTTTGAGGTCGTTAGCTGCATAAAGACACCTGTCCACCCCATACAATCAGTAAGAATCCAACTACTAACATGGCCAAGACCAAAGAGCTGTCCAAAGACACTAGAGACAAAATTGTTCACCTCCACAAGGCTGGAAAGGGCTACGGGGAAATTGCCAAGCAGCTTGGTGAAAAAAGGTCCACTGTTGGAGCAATCATTAGAAAATGGAAGAAGCTAAACATGACTGTCAGTCTCCCTCGGACTGGGGCTCCATGCAAGATCTCACCTCGTGGGGTCTCAATGATCCTAAGAAAGGTGAGAAATCAGCCCAGGACTACACGGGAGGAGCTGGTCAATGACCTGAAAAGAGCTGGGACCACCGTTTCCAAGGTTACTGTTGGTAATACACTAAGACGTCATGGTTTGAAATCATGCATGGCACGGAAGGTTCCCCTGTTTAAACCAGCACATGTCAAGGCCCGTCTTAAGTTTGCCAATGACCATTTGGATGATCCAGAGGAGTCATGGGAGAAAGTCATGTGGTCAGATGAGACCAAAATAGAACTTTTTGGTCATAATTCCACTAACCGTGTTTGGAGGAAGAAGAATGATGAGTACCATCCCAAGACCACCATCCCTACTGTGAAGCATGGGGGTGGTAGCATCATGCTTTGGGGTGTTTTTCTGCACATGGGACAGGGCGACTGCACTGTATTAAGGAGAGGATGACCGGGGCCATGTATTGCGAGATTTTGGGGAACAACCTCCTTCCCTCAGTTAGAGCATTGAAGATGGGTCGAGGCTGGGTCTTCCAACATGACAATGACCCGAAGCACACAGCCAGGATAACCAAGGAGTGGCTCTGTAAGAAGCATATCAAGGTTCTGGCGTGGCCTAGCCAGTCTCCAGACCTAAACCCAATAGAGAATCTTTGGAGGGAGCTCAAACTCCGTGTTTCTCAGCGACAGCCCAGAAACCTGACTGATCTAGAGAAGATCTGTGTGGAGGAGTGGGCCAAACTCCCTCCTGCAGTGTGTGCAAACCTGGTGAAGAACTACAGGAAACGTTTGACCTCTGTAATTGCAAACAAAGGCTACTGTACCAAATATTAACCTTGATTTTCTCAGGTGTTCAAATACTTATTTGCAGCTGTATCATACAAATAAATAGTTAAAAAATCATACATTGTGATTTCTGGATTTTTGTTTTTAGATTATGTCTCTCACAGTGGACATGCACCTACGATGACAATTTCAGACCACTCCATGATTTCCAAGTGGGAGAACCTGCAAAATAGCAGGGTGTTCAAATACTTATTTTCCTCACTGTATTTATTAGCTGCGATCAGGGCTAGTCTGATAAAGCGAGTATTGCCTCTCGCATTGATTGGTAAAACTGATAGATCCCCCAATAGTGTCAGTCATGGGTTGGTTGGGATTTCCACCCCCACAATTGTTTTAACTATGTCCAAGATGGCTCTCCAGTACTGCTCTAGACTTCTACATGTCCAGAACATATGTAGATGAGTACCTGCGTCAGTCTTACATCTGGGACAGTATTCCGAGTAGCTACTCTTCATCCTACGAAGGTGCTGAGGTAAACTGCGTCTACTGTTGTAGGAGAATGATTGAGAGCTCTTACAAATCTCCTCCCATTCCAAGTCCTCGAAAGCATAATCAATGTCCATTTCCCACTTAACTTTCACATTAAGAGTTTTGTTTTCTGCCAGGCTCATGAGTCTGTTATAGGCATAGGATAAAAAGCCTTTAGGATTATGCTTGTCTTGTATCATACTCTCCATTTGAAAATCCTCTAAAGGAAGTACGTTTCCCACCCTGCTGCACTCTAATATAGTCTCTAACTTGTAGAAACTTAAAAAACAATGTGCCGAGGGAAGCCCAAAAGAGGTTCTCAGTTGTTCAAAGGATTTCAGATTGAGTTCATAGAGATGCCCAAATGTACATATGCCTCTGTTACACCAGTCTCTGGCAATGCCATCTCTCAGTGCCCCAGGTAGAACAGGATTAAAATGCAATGGAGTAGAACTATATATTACTGGACTTTGCTCCGATTTCATGCCATATTTTAGATGTGTGTATTATCATTGGGTTTTGAGTTACCTTTTTTTGACTGTGATAGGAGTAAATACATGGAATGCTTGACAATATTTCTGCTGTATGAGATTGTTCGATCTGTTTCCAAGATGGAGGATGCTCTAAATTTTTAATCCAAGTCCAAACAGCTCTGGATTGAGCAGCCAAATAATATAATTGAAAGTCAGGCAGGTTTAGACCTCCTTGTTCAGTGGGGCGACAGAGGGTTTTTGAGTTTTACTCTGGGAACTTTACCATTCCACAAGGATCTAGAAATCAGTCTGTCCAGATTTTTAAAAAAAGGTTTTGGGGATTGGAGTTGGAAGCGCTTGGAATAGATAAAGGAATTTAGGTAGAACATTCATTTTTATACAGTTTATTCATCCAATTAGGGATATAGGTAGAGACTTCCACCTTTCCAAATCTGCTTCCGCTTTTTTAAGCAGGGGTTCATAGTTGAGAGAATAAATCTGATGTAATTGATCGGGTATCTGTACGCCAAGGTAACAGAGCTTATAGGGTTCTGTTGGCACAGTTTTGTTGAGAAATAAAGTTCACTGATGTATGCCGGGGCTAGACCATGTGTTTCATATCAAAATGTTCAGAACAAACTCAGCTTTCTGTAAAGTGATGCCCAAATGTGTACCAGAGCAATGTATGGAGAGATAATTTGGCCCTAAAGCTGAAAATATGATGTTCGCTTTTTGAAATTTCTCAAATCTCTTGTGAAAACATACCTACACTCAATTGTTTTTGGTGCTTGGAATTAGTTTACAAAAGTCTTGGGTTCACAAAAGTAGCGTAATATATGAATAAAATAGTATATAAATGTCTAAAATAAAATGTTGTATTGCTTTTTGAGTAGAAGTGTTGTCAAACATCGCTTGGACTCGCTAGTGTGTCTTTTGTCCTCAGAGGGTTAAACTATACCGGTCTTTTGTTTAAAGACAAAGATAACAGTGAAGTAGAAAAAGCTCCACACCGCTGTATTCGGCTCCAAGCCGTAGAAGCAGTCGGAGTGGAAAGACTTTGGCCCAGGGCACCTCCAGCTTCTGGACGAGCAAACCAAACATGAAAGGCTGAGGTGGGAGCGTGAGGCCATCTAGAGGCTGACAGGTGGGAGAGAAGAAGAGCATCCCAGCGTGGTCCTTACTGCCCAGAAAACTGCTCGTGAATGTCACGTTATCCAGCTCCTCCACAAACTTCCCTGTAACAGAAGATCAGGACTCTGTAGTCTTTGTTTTTATAAAAGGCAGACTCTGTGTGTGTGTGTGTGTGTGTGTGTGTGTGTGTGTGTGTGTGTGTGTGTGTGTTTGTGTGTGTCTCTCTCTGTGTGTGTGTTTGTATGTGTGTCTGTGTGTGTGTGTTTGTGTATATCTCTGTGTCTCTCTGTGTGTGTGTTTGTGTGTGTGTGTGTGTGTGTGTGTGTGTGTGTGTGTGTGTTTGTGTGTGTGTCTCTCTGTGTGTGTGTGTGTGTGTGTTTGTATGTGTGTCTGTGTGTGTGTGTGTGTGTGTGTGTTTGTGTATATCTCTGTGTCTCTCTGTGTGTGTGTTTGTGTGTGTGTGTGTGTGTGTTTGTATGTGTGTCTGTGTGTGTGTGTGTGTGTGTGTGTGTGTATATCTCTGTGTCTCTCTGTGTGTGTGTCTCTCTGTGTGTGTGTGTGTGTGTGTTTGTGTGTGTGTCTGTGTGTGTGTGTGTGTGTGTTTGTGTATATCTCTGTGTCTCTCTGTGTGTGTGTGTGTGTTTGTGTGTGTGTCTCTCTCTGTGTGTGTTTGTATGTGTGTCTCTCTCTGTGTGTGTGTGTGTGTTTGTATGTGTGTCTCTGTGTGTGTATATCTGTGTGTGTGTGTGTGTTTGTGTATATATCTGTCTTTGTGTGTGTTTGTGTGTGTGTGTCTCTCTCTGTGTGTGTGTGTGTGTGTGTGTGTGTGTGTGTGTGTGTGTGTGTGTGTGTGTGTGTGTGTGTGTGTGTTTGTATGTGTGTCTGTGTGTGTGTGTTTGTGTATATCTCTGTGTCTCTGTGTGTGTGTGTGTGTGTGTGTGTGTGTGTCTCTGTGCGTGTCTCTGTGCGTGTCTCTGTGCGTGTCTCTGTGCGTGTCTCTGTGCGTGTGTGTGTGTGTGTTTGTATGTGTGTCTGTGTGTGTGTTTGTGTATATCTCTGTGTCTCTGTGTGTGTGTGTGTGTGTGTGTGTGTGTGTGTGTGTGTGTGTGTCTGTGCGTGTCTCTGTGCGTGTCTCTGTGCGTGTCTCTGTGCGTGTCTCTGTGCGTGTGTGTTTGTGTGTGTGCGTGTGTGTGTTTGTGTGCGTGCGTGTGTGCATGCGTGCGAGCGTGTGTGCGTGTGCTGCATCTACCTTTTTGGGCTTCTTGGTAAATGTTGAGATAGAGTGTGAAGAGGTCTTTTGGAAGAGTTTTTTCTTCTGGCAAACACTCCAACAAGAACACCAGCTCTCTCTGTCCCAGAGCCTGCAGCCCGTTGGAGCCAAAACACCAACACTGCCGAGTGGCGTCTGATCGACAAAACAAAAACACAGTTAACACGGACTCTGCGGGAAAACATGCAAAGACATCCTTCATTGTCATTTGTATCCAGTATCAGGGTTTCTGCAGGTTTCACCAAGTTAAATTTAAAGCTACAGTGCGTAGTTTCTGCCGCCCCCATGAGGAATTCTAAGGAATGGCAACAACACTGTTGGCGCGTCCACATGATACAAGCCTTCCGTGATCACGCACCGCTCCCCCCTCCCTCCTCCACACAGGTGCTAGTAGCCAAGGAGGACACGGAGGATTAAAAATACATGATGGACTCTTCTGAACATAGTCATACTGAGAAATCCAGAGAGAGTTGTGTGGAGCTGATAGTCTTAATTAGCTTTGTAGCAACTCATTTGGCGATGGCTTGAATGTAACGGACGTTCATTAATATCAAAACGTTACGCACTAAAGCTTTAAGACTTTCTAGTATGAATGAACCTATATCGCTACACAAAAGTACAACGAAATGTAGAGTCATAAAATTACTTGCAAAGTAAACACATTTATTCAAATTGAATAAAAGCAACACGGAATAATAATCGGTACATATACAGCAAAATTATATTTGGACTAACAAAAGAGAGAACTACAACATTCAAAGCGCTGCGGGAGCATTTTAATGAGGTAGCGTTACATGGACGTAGGAAAATTACACTAAGACCTGGAACACAATACTTGACCGAATTTAATGATTCGATTTTGAAATTTTAAACTTTTTCAGACTTTTTAAGACCGTGTGGAAACCCTGAGTATATGCGGTATGTATGCTGAAAGCATCCACATTCATTTTAAATATATTTGATCTACTTACATGAAACTAGTTTGACATTGACCAGCAGGTTGGCGTTGAGAACAAATGTCAGCGGTCGAGGTCCGCCTTCTTCTAATAAGTGCAGAATCTGGCACGGGGCAGGGCTCTCCTCAACCAAGACATCTGCAAAGGAAACACAGCAGGGCACATTTACAGTTACATGCCTGAGATACAAAACCATAGTGGGAATAAAGTGATGGCTTTTTGTCGTTTTGTTGACTTTATTCAGACACGACAGCGCATTTCCATACACGGATCAAAGATGAAAACATAAGGCGGGAGACACCTGGGATGATTATTACTGTGGGTTTACCTTTGTACCCTTTGATCGGACACCTTCAGGGGGAAAATGGTTTTACAGACTGATCTGACATCTGCATTCCCATATTTACATTCTTCATTAAACAGATTTTATTTTCTTTAAGCATATGAGATGATACTTAGGCCAGACAGTTTTTTCACAGTGATCCTAATTAGAGTGCGGATTGAGCCGCATTTTTCTGTCCGAGCCCGGCCCACGTCTGACAGAGCAGTTACCGAACCCGACCCAGACAGTTAAAATCTCATTTTTTCCCCTCATACTAATGACACATGTACGTTTCTTTGTGTGGAAAGCTTTTATTAAGCAACTGTAGGAAGGCATTCGGAAACTGGGGGCACGTTAACACAGGCGCGACCTACAAATAAGCTTTTTTAAATTTAAAATGTTCAACGCTTTATCGCACGGATGTGACCGAGCCCAAACATCATTTCTAAATATCTGTCCGAACCGGGCCCAGCCCATCGGGTACTGTCGGGCTTGGGTCGGGTAGCCATCCTCTAATCCTACTCAGGCGAACAAGACGTGCATTTAATCTCTCGCTGCGTGTTGTGCTGCTGCTACAGCCTTTATGTTAATCTGACGGTATTCAGCTCAGATTTGTGCCGTGTTGAAAGTTTCATAAAAATATTATAGGTCCGACCTAGTTAGATTGCTATATCGCAACTCAGGATCACTAAAACCAACATGTTAAGCTGCAAACACATTAACGTAAAAGACACGCATGTCTGAAAAGGGGATATAAAACTGTGCAAATGCACTCAAATAAAACACACCTCCTGCTTCCTCCTCTCCGGTGGTGATAAGCAGAGGAGGGAGCTCATCGTCGTTATCTGGCAGCAGACTGGGAACCCTCTTCACAGAAGTACCGATTCCAGAGAGCAGGGCATAGTCCCAGGGTCCGGACACCGGAGGTCGGACAACCTCCGCAGCCACAGAAGCTTCGGGGGCCGAGCAGCCGCCGACTCCAACCTCTGACCCAGGCTGAAAGAGGAGAGGGTCAGTCACTGTGGTCCCATTATACTTGAATTAGGGCTCTCAACTGGCACAATATACACATCGCGAAAAGCTGCAACACATCGTAAAATACACTCCGTATCTGTATATCAGTAGAAAACAGCACTTTAAAATGTAACTGTCTTTCTTTTTATAGTTATGCCTTTTATATTCCATTTGATGTTCAATTTGTTCAATAAAAGAAAGTTGGAAAATACTTCCTTTCATTAGTTTTGAATTCAAGCAGTTTGTTGTATTTTAGCAGAACACTGAAAGCATATATCGGGCAGCCCTAATTAAAATATTCATAATCTAAGCTCAGTAAGACAAACAAATAGCCTACTAACCACCAGGGGAAGAACCAATTTTTCTCAAAACAAGATAAAAAAAAAGGCGCTAAAAAGGGGCGCCTGGGTAGCTCACCTGGTAAAGCGCTCGCCCCGTATACAGAGGCTTAGTCCTCACCTCAGGGGCTGCAGGTTCAATTTTGTCCTGCGGCCCTTTGCTGCATGTCATTCCCACTCTCTCTCTCTCTCTCTTTCATGTCTAAGCTGTCCTATCAAATAAAGGCCTAAAATGCCCAAAAAATCATCTTAAAAAAGGAGATTACAAATTAAAGTCCTTGAACTAAGAATCCAGTGTTTCCCTGTAGCGCGGCTGTGTGGATGATGTGTCCGTGTCTTACCGTCGTTTGGTCTGGAGAGACGGCACTGAACTCCTGGGAGCTCCGGCGGCTCGTCACCGACAGCTTGGTTGTGTCAGCGACCTCTCCGTTGGGCAAGATGCCGTCAGCGAACCACACGCGCTTATGTTCACGAGGACAACCTGATGACACACCGACAACGGAAAGTCTTTTCAAGGGTACAGCTCAAGGAAACAACAGTAAAAGTAAAAAAGTATTTAAGAGCAATCCTACTGTCGTTGTTTGGGTGTTTGAGAACGGACACAGGCACCATGACGGTCGGTGGAGGAGAGTTAAGAGTGCCGGCGGCTCGAGCCTGCTGCAGAGGGGGGATGGTGCTGCAGTACTCAGACGGGACGTTGGGGTTCGGACTGGGACCCGCAGGACTCATCATCCGCTCCAGGGCCTGGGCTACAAGGACAAACATGTCATAGAGGTGTGCTAAAATTAACACTAATAGTTGATTAACTCATTTTAATCTAGGGCTGGGCGATATTGAGAAAATCAAATATCACAATATTTTTGATCAAATACCTCGATATCGATACCGCAACGATATTGTAGTGTTGACTATTGGTGCTTTCAATAAAGAATCTAAACAATGAGATTTTTGATAAATAATCATCAGTAATGTGGATATAATGACTAAGTGGACTTCCAGGAAAGAAACTCTGACAGGGGTCGGATCAGCTGAGACAGGCTGATCGTACACTTGATGGAAGTGATGGATGTGTATGAAGGTTAGGTAAGTGATACTAACATGTTGGCCATAACAACTTAAAATGTAATATAGGTGCTGATAAGACACGATAGAACTTTATTCATCTTGAGGGAATAAGAAAAAAGGCATATAGAAACAAAAATACAATCAATAAAGATTACCAATAAGGTTCCAATCTGAAATACACACAATGCCAAACACGTTAACAGTAAGGACCATAAACAATACCATATTATCGTCTAATTACTATTTTATTCAGTTCAGCCCTCAAGTCCCTTCTCTTTAACAATTTTTAACAATTTGCTGGTGTCAAACTAGCATAACTGTTGGAAATCTAATCTAGATTTAATGTCTTCAGACACATAAGGTATAAATAAGTAAGCGTGTCATGTTTTCACAGCTACGACGGTAACGTTGTAGCCTGACGTCGTCATACTCAGACTCTAGTCAGAATATGAGTCTGAAACCGCTCGACTGGGCTGGGATTATGGGGCGTGTTTCAACCGAACCAGGAAAGAAAATGCCTCTGCACTCATTGGATAGACCTACAACCAATCAGAGCAACGGAACTCAACTCAACTGTCAACAGACGAGACGGTGTTTCGGCTCCATAGCAACTACTCTTTGCACAATGCACTTCCGTCCTAACTCCCGACTTTTAGACTTTTTTGAAGCTGGATATATCATTTGTTTCGTCTAAATATGAATGTGGAGAACGTTAGTGATGCTTGCTACAGTTGCATATCTAGAGATGAATTGGCGAAAACACGTTTTATTTTGTTCTAACGCCGCTGGGCGCGCCCTCTCTTCAGTCTCTCTCTATCTCGCTCCACCATATAACGCTACCGTGCTTTCAGGCCGTTGTTGAGGCTCCGCTCCGTCTAAAACTCTGCCATTTCGTAAAGCTGTTTGTAACGTAGAAATAAAATGGATCATTGATAATTTCATTTCTATAGTTTTTATCTGACTTTACCAGCTGACTTCTCTATTGACCGTTGAAACAGGTCTCTTACGTTCTAAAACCAGCCTCTGTGACTTGAGCAGCTGAGTCGCAGTGACACCATCAGCTGTGTGTGTGTGTGTGTGTGTGTGTGTGTGTGTGTGTGTGTGTGTGTGTGTGTGTGTGTGTGTGTGTGTGTGAGAGAGAGACTTTACTGTATCTGTCCATCATCGTACAAAGCCCGCCCTCACAATTTGATTGGTCCGAACAGCTCTTGTTCGAGCATCATTGCTGCTCAACGGATCAAGTCCAGACCGAACTTCCCGACCTTGAATGTTGTGGGCGGGGCTAAGTTCGGCTGGCATCCAGGCTAGTAATGTTGTGTTTTCCTGTTGGGACTCATTTTGTGTCACTGATACGTTTCTTTGATATTGGAGAATTCTGATACTGATAAAACTCTAAAAATGAAGGTGTACCTGAATCAACTGATGAGGAGGAGGATTCTTTTTGTGCTCAGATATCAAAATCAGATAAGCGAGAAGTGGAACTGGAGCATGAGTACGACTGTGCAGTGCTAGTGGAAAGGCTGAACGTAGTCTAACAGTCACGTTGCAATGACCACAAGGCAGTGACAGCGATTTGTGATCACTGTAATGACTCACTTGTGTTTGGGAACTGCTTATGTGCAACACAATATACAGCAGTACATCCCTGTAGCTACATTTCTACAGCTGTCCTCTATTAAAGAAATTGTTAGTCCACCAACACTCGATACTAATCGATTAGTTGATTTAATCGACAGACCTAAGTTTCTCCACAAAGAATCATGCAAAGCAACACTTTAAATGTTGTGTTTACTGCTCAGAGGTTTCTTGAAAATAAGTCATTTTGCAGGAAAAAAGCAAGACGGGGAAGCCCTTTACTTATTGTTTTCAATAAAAAGACTTGATACAATTATCTCAGATAAAATCAGACACATTTAACATTTGAATGACTGTGTTTACACGCACAAAATAATCCGAAAAAAGACAATATTCCCACTAAGCTGTTAACATGGCTAATTAAAGTGAATATTCCACTAATTTTTCAATTTAGATGCAGTTTACAAAGAAGGATTTGTTGTCAAGTTTTCCACTGGTGGCGGACTTGTTGGACCGTGCGAACACAGCTTCCCTCTTTCATTCCTTCAACCACCTTTCTTTAAAATGCTCAACGTTGCGATGTTTGTGCATATCCAAAAAAAAAAAACCTGTTGATATCCAAGTCTTTCATAATGTTTAAAAGTAGCCGTGTTTATCCTTCCTACCAGGAATGTGGTCTCTACCCCAGCTTTGCAAACTCTTGGCTGGTTGGTTTGTGTACAACGCACAGAGCTGACTGTAAACAGGCAAGAGGCTGCGTGTCGCAAACTGCGGTAAAAAAAAACCAATGACACGCAGATTCTGAATGCGCTGTATACATCAAGGTCAAGGTAATTTTATTAATACCCAAAGGTAGATTTGGTTTACAGTGGGTGTTGAGTACCCTGGAAATCCAGAGTTCTCACGAGAGCACAATATTTGAATTTACTCAGCGAGTCACTCTGGCATTCAGTAATGACGCTCATTAACTATGCCCTTGTAGCCGAGCTGCACCAATCACATCGATGTATCTGATATAGGCGGGCCAGAGGCGAGCTAAACAGATGACGACAGCGCTGCAACGTCAAAGTCATTAGTAGACATTGCAAGATGGCTACGGATGAACACCAGTTGTTTGAAACGGCTTTAGCCGCTACAATGAACGAGTTAGACTTGTCTTTTTATCTAAAAGAGGAACAGAAGACGGCGCTCGAATCGTTCCTTTGCAAGAAGGACGTTTTTGCTGTTTTGCCGACCGTCACCCCGTGTATTGTTGTGATTGGTCGTGGTGTTATCCAATTGCGCGCAGTGAGATTTTCAAATGCATGCTTGGTGCCGCCCCCCGAGTTGGGCCATTTTCCTTACTCATTGCAGACCCTTAATCTTTCAAATTTGGGTCTGGATGTGTTTAGTGGGTCAGCCTCATTTCACACACACACACACACACACACACACACACACACACACACACACACACACACACACACACACACACACACACACACACACACACACACACACACACACACACAAGGATGTAACGTGACAAAGCAACAACATTGCTCATTACTAATAAAATACAATAAATAAATAATTCTGCAGACCAAATAAACTAATAAGGCTGCAGACCTGTATTGCTACTACTTATTGAATATACGTATAGCCACGGGGACAAAGCTGTTTCTGTATCACTTAGTTTTACAGGCTGGTACCCTATACCTGCGTCACTTTGTAAAGGGTGAAAGTGGTCTTTCAAGAATAGTTCCAGCTATCCTTTGTAACTGTTTAGAGTATACAGGGATTCTGGGTTAAGCTGTGGCTTTCCCATCAGCTTAATGGACCACTTCACAATTTGATTTAGACGGCTCCTATTTTTTTAATAAAAGCATGATAAAATAGGGTCATCAAGGTTCTGTCAATGTGGAGGGAGGACAGTTTTCTCAGGCAAAAACAATCGCTGGTTTCCCTTTTCATACACAGCGTCACAGTTTGCCTTAAAAGTCAGTTTGCTGTCAGTGATCGTTCCAAGATATTTGTAGCACTGCAAAACCTAAATAATATGGGCATATCCCAGATGTCTTGCTACATTTGGAATAAGGCCTAACTCAGAATATCTGTTTACATGACTCATATCAAATAATACTAGTAGAATATTAAAGTGTATGTAAAGTGCAGTCAATGGCACTATTATTTAGTGCAGATGAATGAAGGTTTTTGCAAACAGGACAGACGTGAGTTGTTGCTTCCAGAAAAGCTGGCTATAACTGAGCGGGTTTCACTCAATGCCATTCAATTGCGCTCCCCTCAGAAAACGCCGATGCAGCACCCGTCTTCATTTTATTGATAAGGCACCATAGATCTCTATCGATCCGTTGTGTACTGACAACAACTACAGGGGGGCTCACAAAAGCACGGAGACACGAGCACATTGGGACGAAGCACGCAGTAAAGACATTACAATAATTCAGACCCTTGTTAATGGAATAAAAAGGTGTCTTGTCAGTCCCATAGCATCAACCCTAAGAGGAGAGTCGTTTCATCTTGTTTTGCAAGGAAAGCATGACAAGGCACAAAAAAAGTCATCGAGGGCTTCAGGCAAATTACTTCAAGTACAAGTAAGAAATCCCTTTGTGACCCCATTTTAAGTTTAGTACCAACATAAACAAATATTCCTCTGCACAGATTTTAAACACTAAAACAAACCAACAAAACACAGAGGCAGTAAACAACAGAAGTCGGATGCATCTCGTCTTACCTCATCATCATCATCATCATCATCCCTTCTGCTAAAACTCAACCAGTCCAAATCACTGCGAGTCTATTCCTAAGGCTGACTTAAGACACTCCCATCATAGCTTTCCCGAAAGCCGCACCTCGCTTATTTCCTGTGAGTCTACGTCTGTTGTTAGCCAAAATAGCCTGTTAGCTTTAGGCGGATGTGTGTGCAGTAAGCATCACATGCAGCTCACCACACTGTTCTGAGAGATCGAGAGCAGAGGGAGGGAAGGAGAGAGGTGACGGAGAAGAGAGAGGGATCACGTCACACCACACAAGCCTCCACGAAAAGTGGATCACCTCTTTCTTCTTAATATAGACCACACACACACACACACCAAGGACAAATGCCAGTGTCCTGCTATAACTCTCCTCCCTCTCTCCTGCCCTCTCCATCCATCCCCCACTCTCTCCCTCTCCCCCATCCCTCCATGTCCATGCAGCAGTCCAAGGTGCCTCTCTTAAACACCCATTTTATCATCAGAGCAGACAAGTAAACAACGGAAGCAGAAACAATCAGATTATTAATCTTTGTTGTTACCCAACGTGCAGTTAATGTTCATAAAAAGACACGGCCGTATAGGAATGTTCGATAGATGTTCAGACAGAAGTGAAAGAAAGTCCCTGAGCCACTTCGTACAGGACATTTTTTGTCTTTCGTGCCTTAAATATTCATCAGCTGCATAATGAAAATGTTACTGGGATGTTATTAAGTTTTAATGACAACTTGTGAATTCAGTCTATTTCAAGATGACTCGCAGGTTTAGCCTGGTTCCTGTGAGGGGATGAAAATACTTTATTTTATTATTTTTATTTTATTTTATATACTTTCAATTATTTTGTCAATTTAAAATCAATTCTCAGGTAGCAGCACGTATCTCGGCCTGTCTGACTGACATTTCTTCTTGGATGTCCACACACCATCTGAAACTCAACCTTGACAAGACTGCGCTCCTTTTCCTTCCAGCGAAGGGCTCTCCTACCCAGGACCTGACTATCACACTTGACAACTCTGTGGTAGCCCCCACCCAGACTGCTAGAAACCTGGGTGTGACACTTAACGACCAACTCTCCTTCACTGCCAACATTGCTGCAACTACCGGATCCTGTAGATACATGCTGCATAACATCAGAAGGATACGTCCCCTTCTAATGCAGAAGGTGGCTCAGGTTCTGGTTCAGGCTCTGGTCATCTCACGTCTAGACTACTGCAACTCCCTCCTGATTGGCCTGCCTGCATGTGCCGTCCGGCCCCTGCAGCTCATTTAGAACGCAGCAGCTCGACTTGTCTTCAACCTCCCCAAGTTCTCTCACACTACACCGCTCCTTCGCTCTCTTCACTGGTTAACAATTGCTGCCCACATCTGCTTCAAGACACTAGTACTTGCATACAAGGCCACGAACGGATCAGCCCCAGCATACATCCAGGACATAGCCGAAGGCTAAATACACATCTCGTAATGTAATTCAAAATCTAATTATCATTAGTTAAAAATCATACAAGGTAAAACATCGTACAAATGCTTAGATGATCAATCATCAACCTTTTTATTTAAATTCATCTGAATATAAAGAGACTAGAGGTGCATAAGTAAACACCACAAACAAAGGCCAAGTTGGCAGCAACAGTGCTGTCCCAAGGTGTTTGGTGTTTTAAGCTCCCAAAGCAGCGCTGCCTGGAAGGCACTAGGATTAGGCAGAGGTTAGGTGCCTTGAAGTCGACGTTGGGGGCTTAAAACACCATGAAGCGCCTTCTAAACACATGTTTTTGCATAGGGCCGCCCAAAAGCTAGGAATAGCCCTGCTAGCTGGGGACGTCCTTAAGGTCGAGCCTTAAGGCCCTCCAAAAGCCATCCTTCGTTCTAATGCTATTGCCCTCCAGGAAGGAGGGAGAGACACACACACACAGACACACGCACACGCACACACACACACCATTTGAGAGTACACATCAGCTTTATCCCATGTCAAAGGTTTGTCAATAATTGTTGTTTCTGGACATCATTTTTAGCCATCAAACAACTCCCGAATGACTCCGCACTTCTGTTGACAATCACACTATCTACAGAGTTAAAAAATATGTCCATTTAGGAAATAGAGGAAGTAGGAAGAAAGGAAATATATTGAGGAACTAGTCTTTGCTTAAGTGTTTGTGAGAAAGATGTGGAAGTGAATCTGGGATCAGACCAAACTGGGGCCTTACCTCTGTGTATGGTATCAAAGCAGACGACACACACACGGGCCTCTTTCTCCAGGTACTTCAGCTTACACTTCCTGTTGCAGCACACCGCACAGTACACCTGCCACGGAGAAGAGAGTGACCAGAGAGAGATATGCCACAGAGAAGAAACAAAAATTCACGGTTCATCCGAACACTTGTGCCTGTGTAGTCCCTTAAGTAGAATTACTCGTGCTGTGAACAATAACCAAACAGTTCTCTCTAAAGCTGTTTTAATCACTGGGCCTTAACAGACTGAGCTCCATCTTTAGGACACGCAGCTCAGTAGAGATCTATAGAGAAGCTGAACAAAGAACTGCTGACTCATGCTCTCTGCATCCCGTGAATCCTCCGTGCTATATTTGGACCTGGGACTTAATCAGTTTCATTAAACTATTTCTGAAAACACGCTACATTAGAACTTTCACTTTCATTTCACAGTAAACAAACACGTATTTAAGGTTGATTGGACCTAATCTTTTGATACATTCAGCTTAACCCACAATATTTAAATTAAATATGAAACATTCATAAGAGTTCACTGTTAATGCCACAGAAAACTACAGTTCTCTTGGCAATTTAACTATGAAAATTACAACTGGCCTCAATAAAATTTGCTAAAAGAAAGGATGTAACGATGCATCGTGAATCAAATAAAAATCAATATAAATGTGTAAAGATTTCAACCGGTTGAGATAAGAAATTAATTGTGATGCAATTTTTAAACATCCTAGGGCGTACCCTACTTCACATTTCACTTCAGACGTCACTACGTCTTCTTAGTTTATTTATTTGAAGAGATTTTGTTTCTATTTTAGTTATTTTGATGTGGGATTTGTTTTAAAAATCAAATTATTTCATTTTGGTTATGTAAGATAAAATACAGTTCCAGTTGCACTTTTGATAAGACGACACAGCTGTTGTTTTGCACAGTTTGTATAAATAAAGGAATATTTCCCCGTCATTTGTCTGAAGTTCAGTCTGTTATAAAATCCTGAGAAAGGGGCGACCTCTAGCTCACCCAGTAGGAGCGTGCGCCCCATGTAGGCTGAGTCCTTTGCAGCGGCTCGGGTTTGAGTCTGACCTGCGGCCCCCTGCTGCGAATCTTCCCTCATCTCTCTCCCACCTTTCCTGTCTATCCACTGTCACTATCAAATAAAAGGAAAAGCCCGCAAAAACTAATCTTTAAAAAAAAAAAAAAAAAAAATTCTATCGTGAACTTAAAGTGCTCATATTATTCTCATTTTCAGGTTCATAATTGTATTTAGAGGTTATATCAGAATAGGTTTAATTTTCAAAAAATACTATATTGTTGTACTGCACATTGCTGCTGTGTGTTGAGCTCTCTGTTTTAGCTACAGAGTGAGACATCTCACTTCTGTTCCATCTTTGTTGGGAGTCGCACATGCTCAGTAGCTAGGTAAGGACTACTAGCCAGTCAGAAGCAGAGTATGAGGGCGTGTCCTGACAGTACCTAGGTAAGGACTACTAGCCAGTCAGAAGCAGAGTATGAGGGCGTGCCCTGACAGTACCTAGGTAAGGACTACTAGCCAGTCAGAAGCAGAGTATGAGGGCGTGCCCTGACAGTACCTAGGTAAGGACTACTAGCCAGTCAGAAGCAGAGTATGAGGGCGTGCCCTGACAGTACCTAGGTAAGGACTACTAGCCAGTCAGAAGCAGAGTATGAGGGCGTGCCCTGACAGTACCTAGGTAAGGACTACTAACCAGTCAGAAGCAGAGTATGAGGGCGTGCCCTGACAGTAGCTAGGTAAGGACTACTAGCCAGTCAGAAGCAGAGTATGAGGGCGTGTCCTGACAGTACCTAGGTAAGGACTACTAGCCAGTCAGAAGCAGAGTATAAGAGCGTGCCCTGACAGTAGCTAGGTAAGGACTACTAGCCAGTCAGAAGCAGAGTATGAGGGCATGTCCTGACAGTACCTAGGTAAGGACTACTAGCCAGTCAGAAGCCTAGTTTGAGGGCGTGCCCTGACAGTACCTAGGTAAGGACTACTAGCCAGTCAGAAGCAGAGTATGAGTGCGTGTCCTGACAGTACCTAGGTAAGGACTACTAGCCAGTCAGAAGCAGAGTATGAGGGCGTGCCACGCTAGCAGCTAGGCGAGCATTATAACGTGTGTTCCAAAGTGACCACGTTTGTCTCTGAAGTAAAGGCTGGACTACAATAGAGCCGTTTGGAGCAGTTTGTGAACAGTGTTTTCTGTTGGAGATGGTAAGTCCCTTTGGGGGGGACTTTGGGCTTTTTCACTTTGTAAACCTAAAACATGCACAAAAAGATATATAACACCATAAAAGTAAAGGGAAAAAGCCAAAAAGCATAATATGAGCACTTTAAAATCATGAATCGTATCAAATCCTGAGTTAAGTGTTTCTTTACATCCCTCACTAAAAGCGAGGCGTTTCTCACGCCACGTACTGAATGCTACTTCATCGTCCCGTAACTCACAGTGGGACTGTAGTGCAAAACAAGTATGATGCTAACAATTTTCATTTGATTTACGATTAATTCAACCAGCTGATCTATATGCTGAGAACAAAACGAAGCCTCGCACAACAACAGAAATGGCTGTTACTATAACACCGCTCAACCTTTCGTCTTTAGCTGCAACGATCAGTCAAGTAGTCGATCGACAGAAAAGTAATTGCAAACGATTTTGACAATCCTTTGAATAATCTTTCAAGAAAGAAATGCCAAATATTTGCTGGTTCAAGGCTCTAAAATGTCTCTGCTGTTTCTTCATCTCACATGACTGTAAATTGAACACGTTGTGGTTTTGGACTGTTTTTTTCTAGACAAAACAAGACTAGGATATTGTGATGGGCAACATCTTTATTTTGTGTAATCAAATTTGCTTTGAAGCATTTGATTTTTGCTGCTTGTATTTTTAGAGCAACGACTAACTAAGTTAATCAATTAGTTGAGCAAGACAACAACAACAACAAAAATTGCAACAATTCTGATCAATGAATCATTTAAGGAATCTTTCAGACCAAAATAAACTGATTCCAGCATCTAAAATGTAAAGCGTTGGCACCCATCTTAGTCTTTATGAGAATAAACTGAATATATTTGGATTTTGTGACATGTCACCTTTGCTTTGAGATAGTTTTTTAATTGTTAAATTTGTCAACTTTTCACTAGGGCTGTCAAAATGATAACGAGTTAATGCAAAGTAACGACACTCGTTTTTTTGCTATTAACGCACGTACGTTCTGTGATTTCCCACCGTAGTTTGGGAAATCAGGAAACTGCAGCAGTAACGTTGTGGACAGTGTTGCCAACTTAGATTTAGCAACTTTTCAGACCCTCTTAGCGACTTATTAATATATTCAAATGTATTTCTATTGCAATTTATTCCAATGCATGCAGTCCACTGTTCCTCGGTTAAGCAGCAGCGCAGGCTTTTTTTTTGTGCCAGATTTGTCCTTTAAATAATGCTTGTTAGAAATATAGCGAACACAGTGAAGTGTGTGACTAACATACCTTCCCGCAGGCTCGACAGTGATGCCGCCTCTTGGTGAAAGTGAACCTCTGGTAGCAGTTCATACAGTTGGGCGCTTCAGAGTCTGGTACCCAGGCAGGCTGTCTGCTCCCCAGCTCCTCCGCTCCCTCTCTCTTCCAGATCACAGACCGGGCACCATCTGTGGGTGAGTCCCCGGGGTAAGGCGGAGGCTCTGAGAGTTCATCATAGGCCGGGCTGAAATCCTGATGGTCCTGAGAGGCGTACATAGGGCTCAAATCCCTGATGTTGGAATTCTCCTCTGTAAGACTTGTGGGTGAACTTTCTTCTTTATTCTCAGCCGTGCCGAGCGTCTGAGCCTGCTCCTCTCCGTCTTCCCCTGCTGGTGGAGATCTGGCAATGTGGCAGTGTAGCTGTTTGGGTCTTGCGCCTCCATAGGAGGGCGGCTGATCGGGGCTACTGCTGTGCTGGGACTGGAAAGTGTTGCTGGTCAAAGAATGGCTTACTCCTGAGGAGAGTTCTGGCTCTTCTTGGCAAGGAGGTCTGCAAGAGTCCTGTGACGGAGCACCGGGGTTAAAACTTCCCTCTACGGACACACACATTGTTCTGTCGCTTTCTGGAGAAGCCAGATCCTCTAGATCCTCCCGTCTACCTCGACCGCAGCTCCTCAGCTCTTCTCCCACAAGCCTGCCCTCCAGATCTCCGTTCGACTCCGAGAGACTCTCCGGTTGGGTGAAATCTTGGGAGCCGCTGCAATAAGAGACACCACTACCTTGCTCTGCGTCCGTGTGCGCCTGCAGGAACGCGTCCAACTCCTCGTCTGTGACCAGAAGCTCGGCCTGGTCGCTCTCAGGCAGATATTCAAAGCCAAACTCGGGCGGGTCGACTGGGCTGGGCTCCGAGCATTCGCAGGAGGCGTGGTCTGCAGCGGGGACGGCGGGGGTAACGGGTTCGAGAGCGAGATGCTGCCCCTCTGGGGACACCCTGCCCTCTGCAACCTGCTGGGACGCAGACACCGACAGGTCAACACGTTCCTCTAAACAGGACCTGTCCTCCCTGGCTTCCGCGGCTGACAGGGAGTCTGCCTCCGTGCTCTCAGAGACATCTGCTGCCTCATCGCACTGCTCTGGAGCTTGCCCCGACTCATCCTCTATCGGCTCCGTGTTCACCAGCGCCCCGCACATGGAAACAGCTATTGGCAGGCACGATAAGCCCACCGGTTCGCACTCTGAAGCCCCCGACTTTAAACCAATGGGAGACTCTGCCTCACGTTGATCAGAGGCTTCTTGCGGCTCGTCCTCTCTATTCTCTGAGGTTGTTGTTGTTTCTTTAATGCTATCTGCTGGCAGAGCGGCCCCTTCACAGTGGTGTAAAGAGTTACCCAGCACTTGGTTTGTGCAAACCGCCTCCTCACCATCCCTCCCCTCTTTCTCTACTGACTCAGCGCTGCTTGGGGGCAGCGAATCGTCCGCGGACTCGCAGCTCCTCTCCACTGCAGCGGAAAGAATGACGTCCAGCAGACTGAGCGACGCGGAGTATTCGCCGCTCCGCTCGTGGGAATCTAAACCCAGCAGCTCGTCTTTCCCCGCAGAGGCCTGTTCTTGCTTGGCGGCTCCGCAGCCAGAGCTTTGGCTCGGCCGTCCTAGCTCCTCTCCGCGTACGGTGATCACAGGGCTGTCAAAGTCCACGAGCAGCATCTCCTTCTCCTTCTCCTCCTCCACCTCCTCCACCATTTGCTTCTCCACCATGTCCATCTCGCTGAAAGCATCGTGGCTGTTGGCCCTGACCAGGATAGCCGAGCTTGTGTCGTTTACAAGGTCGCACACCGGCTTCAGAGCTCGGTCGGGGCAGGGAGGGGCGGAGCTTTGAGCCAGCCTGCGATCGACAGAGGAGAGAAGGTCCACTCCTGTGAGAGGCTGACCTTTGACCTCTCGGTCATCTGCGCCGCGGTTTTGACTGCCAGAGCGGTCGGGACAGCTGGTGGCAGAACCATAATGAAGCGAGTTAAGGTCGGGGAGGTTTGGTGGGACAGTGGACGCCTCGGAGGATAAACACTGAGAGCCCAGCGAGGAGAAGGGGTACACAGAAGGCTTCAGGAAAACAGATTTGCACTCAAGTTCCTCTGCAATAAAGAAAAGAAGAACAAAACATGTTAAACTCAGACACACTTAGAAAAGAAAAAAAGATCATTTAGATACAAAAACTACGAATAGATTAGTTGGCAACTGTTAAATTAATCTGCAATCGATTAATTGATTCAAGTAATTTTTTATGAAAAAGTAAAATTTCTCTGATGTCAGCTTGTTAAATGTGAATATCTTCTAGTCTCTTCTCTCCTCTGTGACAGTAAACTGAATATCTTTGAGTTGTGGACAAAACAAGACATTTGAGGACGTCGTCTTGGGCTCTTTGGGAAACACTGATCCATGTTTCCACATTTTCTGACATTTTAGAGACCAAACAACTCCTCCATTATTGGAGAAAATAATCGACAGATTAATTGGCAATGAAAATAATAGTTAGTTGCAGCCCTGGTAGTAGCAGTAGTAAAATGAAATACATACTCAAATATCATATGGATCAGACATTATGGTGTATACATATGCTGTCATATCCACCAACTTCATGTATAAAACATGTTACATTAATCAACCCTCATTTATTCCAGCAACCTTTGCACTATTGTCTTACTTCTGACAAATGCCACGGTTGTTGGTTTGTGTACGTGTGTGTGTGTATATATATATATATATATATATATATATATATATATATATATATATATACACATATGTGTGTGTGTGTGTGTGTTTACATCTGATTGCTTTGATCTTTGTTTACTTGTGGAGTGTTGTTTGTATTCTTCTCTATTTTTCGATCTGTTTTCATATTGTTTCTATTCATTGATTTGAATGGCTGTAAGAGCAGCTAAAGTTGTCAGCGCCAGAGTCCAAGAAAAAGTTTCCCCAAGGGGACAATAAAGTGAAATTTAATTGAATCTCTGGCAAAGGGCTGCACAGCCTCAAAGCCAGAACAAAAAGGCTGAAGTGTAGCTTCTTTCAGAGGCCGCCAGGCTCACAGGAACTCACAGACTTAAGGCTGTTTTATGCTTCTGCGTCAAATCGACTGCGTACCCCCGCAGACCCCTCTGCGTCGCCGCGAAACCCCTCTCCGAGACCTCCGCCGTAGCTCGACGTGCACCTCCCAAAATGTTTAACTTTGCATCGAGTCGACGCAGACCGCAAGGACTGATTGGTCAACTGGTCCTGTGTGTTGATAGTTCAAGCAGCCTACTGTGAGGAGTAGCAACATGCTAGTTCACTGACATAAGCTTTGCAAATGAACTCAGACATATTTTGGTTACAATGACGGCGTTATCCGTTTGTAAAGTGTCTATATGTCAGTAACGTTTTCAAATTAGCACTTCGTCAGCAAGCAGTACTCTGCATGTCATCCCCCCCCTCTCCCCTTTCATGTCTTCAGCTGTCCTATAAATAAAGGCCCAAAATGCCCCCAAAAATGCACTTTTGTGAATGCATACAGCTACGGATTCACTATTCATTAACACACTGCTCATTTTTTTGAAAACTGTGTTCCATTTTTTGGGGGGGTTTTAGACTTTGTTAATTATTTTATTCTAGCTAAAACACTTGTTATGCATTGTGTACGCTGCTGAATCTGGGCTTTAATGACAAACTAATCTGAATCTGTACATAGTAGTCAAATGTTTATGTTTATCTTGTCCAGGTTTGCTGTTCTTGTGTCTATTTCTGTGTAGATGAAGGTTTGAGAGCATCGAAAAACCGGAGTCAAAATCTGTTTATATACTTGGACAATAAAGCTGATTCTGAATATGTTTTGTGGATGATGGCACTTGAACTTCAACAATTAGTCAATAGTTTAGACAATCAACAAATAACGTGGAAGCTATTTTGATAATCATTTAAGGCATTACTTTGGAGGCAAAAATGTAACTACTTCCAGCTTCTCAAAAGTGACGATTTGATGCTTTTCTCTTCTCCTGTATTACTGGTAATTCAAAACGTTTTGTTTTTTTGACAGAGATTTCAATTAAATATCAACACGTGGTCTGAGAAATTGAGATGGACATTTTTTCTCTTTTTTGTTTTTGACATTTAACAGATCAATGTAATTAATGGATAAAATAGTCTGATTAATTGAAAAAAATATATTATTATTATTATTATCATCATCATTTGTTGCAGCCCTGTACTGTATCTTACCAGTGTTGAGTTCAAAGTCATCGAGCAGTTTGTCCAGATCACATACAGCTGCCTTGAAGAAGCTGTCCATGCTGGGCTGAAACAAAGGGCCCTTAACCCCCTCCAATTCCTAAATAGAAGAAGAAAAAAAAGACTTGTTGTAATACTGGGGGCTGAAAGTATTATTTTAAACATGTTGTCAGTCTAATGTCTTTCCTCTTTGGGTGGTAGTGAAAAAACATTTCCTTTAATAGACAAGGTCAAGGCTTGAGCATTAGCACCTGAGGCGACGTCATGACTTTCCCTCTCCGTGTTGCACAGGAGTCACGCTGTCTACGCCCCACCCCGCCCCACACATGACTGAGAGTGAACTTTCCAATAACTGGGTTTTTGTTGTTATATAAAGACAAAGAATGTGATGCAAAAGTCTCATAGATCATAATCTCAACTTCTGTGCAACAACACAAAGAAATACGAGATGCGTGCGTGACGACTCACAGAGAGAGAAACGTGTAATAATAACGTGCTTTTGTGGCACCGCGAGGGATCTCCCTGATGCACTGTCTGCAAAAACACACAGCTAACACCACCCATCACACATCGAGTCTCTGGGAGTTACAGCAGTCGATTATTTAACTAGTTGTCAACTATTAAATTAATCGTCATATATTTTGTTAACCGATTCATCGGTTTGAGTGAAAAATGTAGCTTGTTATGTGTTAATGTTCTAGTTTCTTCTCTCATCTGTCTCAGTTAACTGAATATATTTGAGTTGTGGACAAAAACCAGACATTTGAGGACGTCGTCTTAACAAACGACTAATCTATTAATCGAGAAAATAATCAACAGATTAATCAACAAAGAAAATAATCGGTAGTTGCAGCCCTACTGAAAGTGCAGATCCATAACACAATAATCAATAATAATCAAAGGGGGTCCCCTGTCCCCTGTTTCTGCAAGATACTGATCCTTCCACATTAAAAGGTCCGAAGTGTGGGAATTTCTCCCATCTAGCGTTGAGATCATATATCGTAATCAACTCTCTCGCACCACACAGTTCAAAGTACCTATTACAGCTACGGTAGCCTTCATGCTTCAAAAAGCCGGTCTCTTGCTCTTTTCAATCTCCTTTTTCTTTTTCTGGGCGAAGAAGAAGAAGACTCCTCTTCCTGAAATTTGGATTTTGAATACGTGTGGTCCTCCATGTTTCCTTCTTCAAACTTGCCGGGGCCGGGAAGCTACGATACCCGTTAGCAGCATTAGCAGCAGCTGTGAGCTTATCATGTGACAGAGAAAACGTGAAAGGCGGAGCAGGATGTCCTGTATGTCCCTTACCGGCTAACGTATTTCAAGATGGAGCATGAATATGGAGCGTCTACCCCAGTTCATGCAAATGCAAATGTAAAATTTCAAGCCAAAAGGAATACTTGGAATTGATGGAGGTGGTAAATATTCATGAAAAAAGACAAGTTTGTGAACGGGAAACACAGATTTTGATAATGAACAACTAAACACGTTACACACAGGACCTTTAAGACATAGAGGTAAAGGGGAGAAGACCGTATTTTTCTACCTGCGAGTTTAGCACTTTATTTCTTCATTCCTAAAGCCGCCTACACATGATAAGCTATTTGTTCTCTGCGCACCGTTAGGTAGGGCCCCGTTGCTAGGTAACGGCATGCCGTTATGTCATTGGTTGCGCTTTCGAAAGGTCAGCATGAACTAGGTCAAAACAAATAATTTGAAATTTTAGCGCAGCGCAAAGCGGCAAATCCGAGCGGTGCGCAACGCAGTTTTGCCGTCTATCATATCATGTGCAGGCTGCTTAA
This sequence comes from Zingel zingel, assembly GCA_023566125.1. Classification (NCBI taxonomy): domain Eukaryota; kingdom Metazoa; phylum Chordata; class Actinopteri; order Perciformes; family Percidae; genus Zingel; species Zingel zingel. The sequence continues at coordinate 30,444,060 of CM042329.1, read as the reverse complement.
GGTAAAAGGTAGATATTATATCGATATTGTCTTAAATTTAGGATATTGTAATAGCGTGATACGACAAGTGTTGTCTTTTCCTGGTTTTAAAGGCTGCATGACAGTAAATAGATGTCATTTTCTGAACCTGATTATTTATAAAAACTCTCATTGTGCAAATATTTTGTGAAAGTCCCCGATTTTTTACGCTACAATATCACACACACACACACACACACACACACACACACACACACACACACACACACACACACACACACACACACACACACACACACACACACACACACACACACACACACACACACACACACACACACACACACACACACAAGAAGGGAATGTCAGAAATGGGTTGATGTTACTGGAAATGAAAATGGGTCAAGTTTTAGGAAAGCAAACCTCTAGCATGGTTAAAAATAACTTCAAACAGGAGGCAAACAATATTTTCTAAGAATCAGCTGCTTGAAAGGACATTACCAAACACCCTCTCCTCTAAAAATAACACATTTGACTTTTAAAAGAACCTTTAAATCTATACTTTACATTGTAGATGTGTGACCTTTGGCCGACCTGACATGCTGCGTTGGAGGGCGGGCAGTCGGACTCAGTGGTGAAATGGCGAGCGGGATGAGTGACAGACGCCTCTCAAAATCTGACAAATCTTTTAAACTGACCTTTGTTGATCTGAAATGAAGCAGCTGCACGGCCTATTTCTCCTTAAAATGTTTTCAGAAACACGTTTCAGTGAACTATTTTCGTAAAATACTAGATTGTATTTCGAACAAGCTGCCATTATCGGTTGGCTGGAGAAGCCAGACCCACGTGACGCATTCGTCATTTCCGTTTTTCATTTTTTTGTATTACGTCTCACGCACGTGCAGAATGTACGCTCAAGTCGGCGACGCTTCGGTGTGTTCTGAGGCACTTTTTGGACCTCAGGGAGACTGATCAGTCCAACTGCCTTTTCTGTAAACAGTCGGCCATCGGATTGGTGTGTCAGGGCCTTAAGACGATACAGCCAAACATAGCATATGTCAGATTACTTGCTTTAAGCGTCCTGCGTTTCTGATCAGATGATTTGACTTTCTTTTCCTGCAAGTATTGTAATTAAAACAACTCTTACAACTGTTTGTGACGACTTTCTCCGCATAACTCTATTACTTTGTCTCTGCGTTGCTCAGTAGAAAAGGGATTGTAGACTTATCAATCCCTCAAGAAAAACGTGATTATGCGATCGCATAATTCAATGCATAATCAGCCAAAGTCCGCATATTTATGCGGGGGCGCATTTTTTCAAATACGCCGCACTTTCGCCGCATAAATTGCTGATTTCCGCGCAAAATATGCATGGCTTGCATGATTTCATAATCCCCACATTTTCGTTGCAAAAAAGTCACATATATCTTAGCAGAAAGTTGAAAAATGTTGCGTTTACTTCACACAAGTGCAGCCATTTTCCCATTGCCATACGCGACGTGAACATCGAAAAGCTGCAAACCCTGCGATGAAGCCATGATGAAACTGCAGTTTTCGCAAGTTCCCGCAATTCCATTGCATAAATATCCCGCATATTCTATCGCATTTTTTCAGAAAATGTGCCGCATAATCAAGGACTTTTGCCCGCAACAATCACAAAAAAACTGCATTTTTCTGGAAGGACTGACTTTTACACAGAGAGACTCTACACCAGTGTTAATAAAGAGGCAGCCGGCTGTGACTCCACACAAAGGACACCAAAGAACGCTAAAATTGAGAGGCTTAATTTGTCCACAAGTAAATGTGTGTTAGTTTGGAGAAGCAAGCCACTTTGTTCCTACGTAATCCTTCAGTTACTCTTTGTGCTGTTGTGACACACTGGTAAATATGTAGGCTAAGTATAGAGGGGAATGAGGAAGGCTTCATACTAAATACACATCTTACGGTTAATCATCACAGTTAAACATGCACTTGGATTAAAATCTGTTACCAGTTGTTAAAAACCTTCATCTGCCTCGTCTGTATAAAGTCTCCAACTTTCATAAAACATGTTTTAACGTTGAAATAGTCGAAAGTCCCAAAGTATGAACAACACGCACACACAGACACACAGGAACACACACACACACAGAGACCCAGGAACACACACACACAGAGACGCAGGAACACAAAAACACACACACACACACACACACACACACACACACACACACACGAGAGTGATGTATTGTCATTTGTATCATATAATTAGAACATTATTACTCATGCAGCATTTTAAAATCACAGCTGGTTGACGTGGAGCTAATTTCAGCCACTTTACACGCTATGGGTTTGTTTAACCTCAAATGATGCATCATATCATCATCATAAGTTGATCAACATATATATGTTGTTTTTTAAAATCTTAACCTGCATAGTCACCAGTACTTGAGTAAATGCACATATCACCACTGGTTATGTATGTTATGAGCAGCATGTTTTCTGGTAATTTAATAAGTAAACAGTCTTTATGAAATAACCACACAGTAAAGAATATTTTTGTATACTTCTGTGTAAATGAAATACAAATGACAACTAAAAACGTACTGAGTATTTTCTCATTTTATTAAGAACTTGACTGCAAATTGACACATATATATATATATATATATATATATATATATATATATATATATATATATATATATATATATATATATATATATATATATATAGCCATATTGCAGTCCGACCTCTGGTTTTTCAACATCGCAATAGAAACGATATAGAATAAATATAGCCTGTACGATAGACACAATTATGATTATAGCTTACTTTTAAATCGTAAAAAGGACTTTTACTCGTAAAGTAGACTACTTAGGATTTTTACTTGTTAGAGTATTTTCACAATTAAATATTATAAGTGAATTATCTGAATACTTCCAGCATTGGTTACCTGGTCGAGATGTTTACAGCGGCAATACAGATGAAATCACAGATCAGGACACATAATCAGACGGGTCACCAATGCCGTTTTAACACCCGTGGCAACCGGTGTCAAACTAGTCTGTATATTATAAATACTGGACGACTAGGGCTGCTCGATTATGGGAAAAAATATAATCACGATTATTTCGGTCAATACTGAAGTCACGATAATTTAACGATATTACTCGTTGACTTGTGGAAAGATATTGCAAATATTGAACTTAAAAAACAGTGGAAACGTTAAATAAATCAACAGTAAAAAAAACACATACAACTGTGAAATTTGCCTTAATACTTCTCCTATTTAAACTTTATTTTTCATTCAGAACACAAGAGAAAATAAGAGTTTACTTGCAAAATGTAATGAGCTAAATCATTTTTTCTCAATAATTCTGTTTTTGTGATCATTGGGAGCCGAAATCATAATCACGATTATATTTCGATTAATTGCACAGCCCTAAGGACGACATTCATCATTATACAGCTAAATGGCAGGGAGTGCAACAGGACGACAGCTTAAAGTTGAATCGACACATACAAACGTTTTCGTCAGTGGACATTGAAAGTGTGCATGTGACATAATTTTGGCATAAATTAAACCCCATAGATCCTGTCATTTAAAGAGCTTTCCACAACTTTACAACAACCCAGAAATAAAGGCAGCTTGGATGACATTTTTCAACGCCAACATGAAGGCGAATGGTTATCTACTCCGTTTAACACAGTTATCTTAGTTCAGGATTAGCAAACAGGCTAACTAACCCAAAAGCACAACAGTGAGCTAACGACACATATAACACCGTTGACGTTAGCAGGTAACATTTCACCACAACAAACACACTCAACACTTAGCTTGAGTGTTAATTATATGACTGCCTGTAGCTAACTGTTTAAGCCTCTTTAACGTCAGCCGTCAGTCTGTTGTTTGTCACCTGGGGTGAACGTGATTTAAGCAGGTGAGGCTAAAGTTAGCCTATTAGTTATTATTGGACGCGTTAGCCGGCTAATGGAGCTAGCTTACTGTGGGTTAACCTGTTTTTGTTTGTGAATACCTTACCAGCACTTGTTTTTATTCCATAACTCCGACGTCCTCCTCAACAATTGAGCTCATATTCCGTTTTAAAATCGGAACAAACGTCGCCCGTATCGTCGTCTCATTCTCTGATAAGGCAGTGAAAGTTGGGTGGCAAGCTAAGCTAGCTGTTGGATTAGTTTTATTGGAGAGATGTGTGTAAATTCCCCACTCAAGCCGCCATCTTGAACAGACAAACAGTCGGGAGGTCACAGGATCTACTCTGTATTTAGCCCTTTAGCCACAGTGTTAGGAAGCCACAGAGATGGGTGGACGATACCGAGGATCCGGAGCTTGTTTCACGGTTGACTTCTGTGCAGCGCTCGGTTGGTTTCGGAGCTTGTATCGAACGAGGAAATACCAGGTGACTGATGACGTCCGAGGCTTCCAACGTCACTGGTGCTTCCGAAAGCACTTAGTAATAACTTTTTTTAAATTATTTTTTTATTGCAAATAAAGGGTACAAATCACATGTGAATAGCCAAAACATACATAACATACAACAATAAAAAGATAAACAAAATATAAATCAATTACAAAGAGAAAGAGGACCATATGTTGACAGTTTTACAGCCTTTTTGTTGTTTGAGCCAGAAATCAGATTAATATAATGTTCAACTTCATGGAGAAAAAGTACAAAACTAGTTTTTTTTTAGAGCTGAATTTACACTTATGAATGTGAAATTTATAATGAAGTACATCTTTTATTTACTATGGCTTTTATAAAAGCAAATAACTTCCTTCCACAATAAGGAAAAGTCTTTATAAATATGGTTAATGATGAATCTGCTGAGGTTCGGCCAAAATGTTCTGGTGTGTGGGCAATGCCAAAAGAGGTAGGTGACTTAGTAATAACTTTACTAAACTACACAAAGCAACATTTTCCAAATCAACACCATGTTTTTAAAACTATTCCAAATTGAAACACACACACATATAGCCGGCTGCCACACACATACATATATATATATATATATATATATATATATATATATATATATATATATATATATGTATAAACATAATAATACATAAATATGACCCATGACGTTAACACACGTGAGCCCACAGGTTATTCAATATATTTCAGAAAACAAATCTTATAAGCATAAATAGCAGAATAGTCAGTGCAACACAAACAAAAGTACAGAAGACACAATAACAGCCACATAAACAAATTTCATTTCTGTCTGGGGTCATATTAAAGCGTAACTCTCGCCAAAATGCAACCTAGGGTCTTTTTGTGAATGTACCCAAGTCAAACTTTCGTTTTAATTGCATAATTAGGACGGAAGCACCAATTTTAAGATTGACCGTATTTTCGTTTTCAGTCAAATAGCCATTTGAATGGGAGTGCTAGGGGCACTACTATGATCACATCAAAATCACTATTTTTAAAACACTAAGAATTCTCGACACAACATGAGACTTTGCTCCAAGTATCACCAGGGGCTCTACACCTTAACGAAAGAATTGAGAACATTGTTTGTGTTCACAGAGTTTACTAAAAAGAAAGGTTTTGAACAACTCACTTTAGCTGTTGTTTTTTCCGCTCACCGCCATCTTGCCAGCCAAAAAGTGTCTGTGTACACAAACTGTTCTCAATGCTCAAGTTCTGAGTGAGCTTCATGAGTTCAAACGAAAGTTTGACTCGGGTACGTTCACAAAAAGACCCTAGGTTGCATTTTGGCGAGAGTTCCACTTTAAATGAAAGGCCTGATAAGGACTCATAACAGATAAAGAGCATTTTTAGATATAATCAATTTTAAGGAATCTAAGAAAAGAGAACATTTCTTTCAGGAAAGTTGTGAAATTTGTGTAAAAATATTTGGAGTATTTTTTGTGCAAATGTACCAAATTTAATATTACTATAAATCCGGGCTGGCATATCCAGATTATTAGCTAAAGACCAATTGTAGAAATCCTCACAGAGTGAAACGTGAGCCCAGTGACACTGAGACACTTTGTGTCAGTTTAAATGTGTATTCTTTTTGGATAATTCATTAAAAGGTCCCATGGCATGTACATTTCACATTAGGTTTTTTAACATTAATATGACTTCCCCCAGCCTGCCTCTGGTCCCCCAGTGGCTAGAAATGGTGATAGGTGTAAACCGAGCCCGGGGTATCCTGCTCTGCCTTTGAGAAAATGAAAGCTCAGGTGGGCCGATCTGGAATCTTCCCTTTATGATGTCATAAGGGGAAAGGTTACCTCCCCTTTCTCTGCTTTGCCCGCCCAGAGAATTTGGCCCACCCATGAGAAAGAGAGAGACATCATGGCTTGAAAACAAGCGAAGTGGCAGTTGGTCAAGGCCACACCCCCACCCTCCACCTTGCCCCCCTCTCTCCTCCTCAATAGCATTTAAAGCTACAAACACATAAATGGCACATCCTAAGGAAAGCTCATTGTTGGACTGGCTCTAGTGGCTGTACTTCTGCACCAAGGCTGCATTTTAGGAAAGAGACTTCAGATACAGTATTAGGGGACCACTAAGGTCTATATAAAAGAGACTTCAGATACAGTATTAGGGGACCACTAAGGTCTATATAAAAGAGACTTCAGATACAGTATTAGGGGACCACTAAGGTCTATATAAAAGAGACTTCAGATACAGTATTAGGGGACCACTAAGGTCTATATAAAAGAGACTTCAGATACAGTATTAGGGGACCACTAAGGTCTATATAAAAGAGACTTCAGATACAGTATTAGGGGACCACTAAGGTCTATATAAAAGAGACTTCAGATACAGTATTAGGGGACCACTAAGGCCTATATAAAAGAGTCTTCAGATACAGTATTAGGGGACCACTAAGGTCTATATAAAAGAGACTTCAGATACAGTATTAGGGGACCACTAAGGTCTATATAAAAGCATCCAAAAAGCAGCGTGTCATAGGACCTTTAATTAAATTCATGAATTCATCAATTTACTGTAACATATTACACAATTATACCATCTAAATTTAATTTAGCACTTCTGATCAAAAGTATTACAGATTCAATAATAACTTTTGTTGCACACAAAAAATCAGAGCGGTGTTGTAGTGCTGCTGTATGTTCTGCTAACCACCAGATGTCGCTGTGTTTCTGTGTTTAAAGCCCCAAAGCTTCAAGTCTTTTTCTGCACCAACAGAAAGAAAGACCCAAAGCTTTATAAGGCTTCAATGGACCATCAGGGATATTTTTATATCTTATATTTCAGATAGCCTAAGTGGGGGTAGTTTACTTTTGCTACAGACAAACACTACAGGTGGATAGAGGAACTATTTTAGCTAAAATCACAATGAAACTTCACCAGTTGGTTACTCACATTTAGACAATTATTTACAAAATATTACAATTTTTCTGAAATGTTTCTGTTATGTTTAATATGCAAATGAATACAATTGGTGAGACACTATTGATCTCAGATAACATCTTTATATAAAGAAAAAAAGTAATGGAATGATAATATGTGTATGCACTGAAATAACTTGTTACCAAGTAAGCCATGGTTCAACAATGTGTTTATATTTCCTTGATGCATCCAAAGCTTTTGACCGTGTTAATCACGGTAAACTGTTTATAAAATTACAAGAACGAGGGGTCCCCCCATACCTAATACGTATCTTGCATTATTGGTACTTCCATCAAACTATGCAAGCTAGATGGGGGAAGTAAATATCGGCTCCTTTCCCAGTTACCAATGGGGTTAGACAAGGTGGAATATTGTCACTTGTTCTTTTCAATGTATATATGGATGATCTTTCTAGGACATTAGAAGTGTGTAAGACTGGCTGCATGGTGGGGGATAGGCATATTAATCATCTGATGTATGCAGATGATTTAATTGTTACGTCTCCATATTACAGCTAAAAGAAGGGCTGAAAATAAATAACGTTATCCATGATGAGGTCAATCAGAAGAACGTGAAAAAGATCAGTGACGTGGAGGTCCAGCTATTGTCTAAGAAGGTCTATGAAGCCCGATGGGGAGTTAACCCTCTCTTTCCATAACAGGATTTCTTCCCTTCGCATGAGGAACAGAGCTATTATTTCTGCAGGGGAAAAGCCTCCACAGACCATACCTAAAACCATTCTTACAAAAAAGGCGAGACAGTGAAAGGGGGCCCACCACAACAGGCTGCTACAGCCACGGATGCTCCACAGCCAGCTGCTAAACCCAAGGTTGCTCCACTGCAAGCTGGTGCTCTTGTTCCAAATAGAGCCATATTCACAGGGTAGTTAAGGGCCTAATAAAATAGCATTCGGGCAATTTTCAGCCCAACCAATGTTACATACCCTATTAGGAGACCTTAAGGAACCGTGTAAAATACCCTATATAATCATTCTATCACCCTTTTAAGAGGGCCTCTGAAGCCGAGACTCTCCAACAAGAGTCTCTGAAACAAGTGTCATGTATTGGCATTTCCTTTCAATACTTTTCTGCTCCTGTTGTCACTTTGCAGTTATAATAATTAAATAAAAAAATGAATGTAATATACATATTGAATAACTATTGTCTGGCCTCCCATTTCAAAAGATGCACTTTTGAAAATAAACAAAAAGATCTAAAAGAACATTCCATCCTGTTTCTTTTGACGCATCATCATTCCATTCCACTCCTTTGATGAATCTTTAGCATATAGGATCAACACCCTTTAAAACTCACAATCTCACAATCTCATCCAGAGCCGTCAGACACAGACACTCAGAGACATTAACGGAGCTTAACAGACAGACTGCCAAATCTTTACGATGGAGAACTCCAAAGTTAAACAAAACAAGAAAGGCAAGAATAAAGGGAAGAAAATCATTATCCAGCCGAACGAGGGTTCTTTCAATTCCTGGAATAACAGGATTTCTTCCCTTCGCGTGTGGAACGAGGCTATTATTTCTGCATGGGAACAGCCTCCACGGACCATATCCAAAACCATTCTCACTAAAAAGACTGAGACACTGAAAGGGGGCCAACCACAACAGGGTGCTACATCCACGGATGCTCCACAGCCAGCTGATAAACCCAAGGTTGCTCCACTGCAAGCTGGTGCTGCCCGCAAAGGTTCTTTCCAGCAGGCTGCTACACCAAAAGATCTTCCGGAGAAGGGAGCTTCACCAGAAAATGCTCCAGAGAAGGTAGCTTCAGCTTCACCTAAAGATACTCCCCAGAAGGTAGTTGCTACAAAATGTAATATTAGTGACGTTACACCAAAAGACGTGCCACTAAAGGGAGCTACAACAAAACCCGTGCCACTGAAGATTCTTAAAAGGACGGATTTTCTACAGCAGGAAATTACCTTCAAGGTGGCTCCACAGCCAGCTGCTAAACCCAAGTTTGCTCCACTGCAAGCTGGTGCTACTCCTAAAGATACTCCCCAGAAGGAGGCTTCTACAAAACTTACTACTACTAACGTTACACCAAACGACGTGCCACTAAAGGGAGCTACAACAAAACCTGTGAAGGTTGTTAGATGGAAGGATCTAGAGCAGGACATTACCATCAAGGTGGCTCCACAGCCAGCTGCTAAACCCAAGTTTTCTCCACTGCAAGCTGGTGCTACACCAAAAGATGTTCCCCAGAAGGTAGCTTCAGCTTCACCTGAAGATACTCCCCAGGAGGTAGCTTCTTCAAAACTTAATACTACTAGCGTTACACCAAAAGACGTACCACTAAAGGGAGCTACAACAAAACCTGTGAAGGTTGTTAGATGGAAGGATCTAGAGCAGGACATTACCATCAAGGTGGCTCCACAGCCAGCTGCTAAACCCAAGTTTGCTCCACTGCAAGCTGGTGCTACACCAAAAGATGTTCCCCAGAAGGTAGCTTCAGCTTCACCTGAAGATACTCCCCAGGAGGTAGCTTCTTCAAAACTTAATACTACTAGCGTTACACCAAAAGACGTACCAGTAAAGGGAGCTACAACAAAACCTGTGAAGGTTGTTAGATGGAAGGATCTAGAGCAGGACATTACCATCAAGGTGGCTCCACAGCTAGCTGCTAAACCCAAGTTTGCTCCACTGCAAGCTGGTGCTACACCAAAAGATGTTCCCCAGAAGGTAGCTTCAGCTTTACCTGAAGATACTCCCCAGGAGGTAGCTTCTTCAAAACTTAATGCTACTAACGTTACACCAAAAGACCTGCCACTAAAAGGAGCTACACCAAAAGCCGTGAAGGTTGTTAGATGGAAGGATCTAGAGCAGGACATTACCATCAAGGTGGCTCCACAGCAGGCTTCTGCTACACCCGAGCGTGTATCACTACAAGCGAATACACCTTCAGGTGCTGCACAGCAGGCTGGTGAGGCCTCTGAAATGATAAGGGGCCCTGTCCAGAGGAAAACACTTTGGAAAGCCCCACCACCTTACCTTACTCCTAAAGATGCTTCACAGAAGGGTGCTCCACAGCAGGTTGCAGCTACACCTGAGCGTGTATCACCACCTTCAGGTGCAGCACAGCAGGCTGGTGAGGCCAGCGACCTGACAAGGGGCCCTGTCCTGAGAAAAACTCTTTGGAAGGCAACACAACCTCTCCGTACGCCTAAGCAAAAACACTTGGCTATGGTTTGGGCTAGTAAGATTGAAGCCAATGATTATAAACGGGGTCCAGTTCAACAGAAAAAACTTTGGACACCACCACCACCAACCTCTCCAAAAGAACACAGGGTCAGTGATTACTGGAAACCTCACTGGACAGCACCACAGTTCCGCCAACTTTCAGAAGCACTTTCGAGTGAAGCTAAGGCAAGTGGGGATGAAGCAAGTGATTTTATGAGCTGTCTTATGCAGCAGAAAAATATCTGCACAGCGCCACACACCACTCAGGCCTGTGACGAGGTGGAGGCTACCCCCCAGCACGCCATGACTGTTGTCCCGGAGCTCCAGCCTCAGCAGCTCAGCAGCCATCAGACGGAGGAGATCAACACACTAAAGGAGGACAACGGAGCCTTAAGCTCTTCCCTCCAGCAGGCAAGCTGCGAAAAGATGGAGGAGACAAATAACCTAGAGGAGAACGAAGCCTTAAGCTCTTCCCTCCAGCAGGCAAGCTGCGAAAAGATGGAGGAGACAAATAACCTGGAGGAGAACGAAGCTTTAAGATCTTCCCTCCAGCAGGCAAGCTGCGACAAGGAGGAGAACAATAAGCTAAAAGAGGAGAACGAAGCTTTAAGATCTTCCCTCCAGCAGGCAAGCTGCGACAAGGAGGAGAACAATAAGCTAAAAGAGGAGAACAAAGCGTTGAGAGCTGAAGTGAAGCAGCTAAATAAAAGGCTGGTGGAAAAGATCAGTGACCTGATGGAGGAGGCTCTTCAGAGGCAAAATGAAAGACAGAAGGAAACTGAAGTCTACCTGGCTGAGCAGAGAGAGAAGAACAATGTGCTGAAGGCTAAACTGGCCCAGACGCTTGAAAACCTTGAGAGTCATCAGCTGCAGTGGCAGGAGGGGAGAACCCGTCTCCTCCAGTCGCTCAGCAACAATCAGAACACCCTGCAGGAGAAAACATGCAGCGGTGTGAAAGACGAGATTGACGACCAAGGGGAGCCAACAACAAGCCAACAAAAAGGCAACACTAAGCCGAAAAAAATTTCTCTCAGGAAAAGATTCCTCCGGATGTTCAAATAAACTAGAGGACAATTTGCCACCATATCCCACCAACCCCCAACTCCCCATCCTTATTATCTGTATTTCTATTAGTCTGTAGACATCTGTAGAGATGTGATCTCTCTACATATTGCTACTGCTAATACCCCATCCATCCATTATTCTCCCAACCATCTGTAGAGATGTGATCTCTCTACATATTGCTACTGCTAATACCCCATCCGTCCATTATTCTCCCAACCATCTGTAGAGATGTGATCTCTCCCCAGATTTCTTCTTCCCGTGTGGGGAGTTCTTCCTTATCTTCTTAGAGTTTGCATGTTCTCCCCGTGTTAGCTTGGGTTTTCTCCGGGTGTCTCCGGTTCTCCCACAGTCCCACATCCTATCCAGCATGCAATCAATAAGAAGTAACATATACTTTCAATAAAAAAACAATTAAATCAATCTAAATCTGAATCTAAATGCATTTTATCCATATACAAGTTTATGTTATTAAGTTAAGTTTCTAAGCATGACACAATGTTGGAGAAAAGGAATAAAATAAGTATCATATGTTACGTGGAGGAAACATTTTAGAGAGATTTTTAACTGTGTTGAGAGTGCTGAATATCATGTTGGTGATGTCATTAATAATGATTGTGTGGTCATTAGACCTGATGAAGTGTGTCATGCTATTGAGAAATTGGCAGTGAACAAAGCGTGTGGTCTTGACCAATAACAGCTGGACACCTGAAGTATGCAATCTCAGTGTTACTTGCTATATATTTCTCTGGATTATTAGCGCATGGCATATTACCTGACTCTGCGTTACCTGTACTATTAGTGCCAGTTATTAAGGACAAAACCTGTAAGGTATCAAGCATAAAAAACTACAGGCCAATCACTCTAGCGAGTATACTCTCTAAAGTGTTAGAACAAATTCTATTTGATAGATTACAAGAATATATAATAACCACTGACAATCAATTTGGTTTTAAAAAGAAACATGGCACAGATTTGTGTATGCACTGAAATAACTTGTTACCAAGCCATGGTTCAAAAATGTGTTTATATTTCCTTGATGCATCCAAAGCTTTTGACCGTGTTAATCACGGTAAACTGTTTATAAAATTACAAGAACGAGGGGTCCCCCCATACCTAATACGTATCTTGCATTATTGGTACTTCCATCAAACTATGCAAGCTAGATGGGGGAAGACAATATCGGCTCCTTTCCCAGTTACCAATGGGGTTAGACAAGGTGGAATATTGTCACTTGTTCTTTTCAATGTATATATGGATGATCTTTCTAGGACATTAGAAGTGTGTAAGACTGGCTGCATGGTGGGGATAGGCATATTAATCATCTGATGTATGCAGATGATTTAATTGTTACGTCTCCATATTACAGCTAAAAGAAGGGCTGAAAATAAATAACGTTCTCCATGATGAGGTCAATCAGAAGAACGTGAAAAAGATCAGTGACGTGGAGGTCCAGCTATTGTCTAAGAAGGTCTATGAAGCCCGACGGGGAGTTAACCCTCTCTTTCCATAACAGGATTTCTTCCGTTCGCATGAGGAACAGAGCTATTATTTCTGCAGGGGAAAAGCCTCCACAGACCATACCTAAAACCATTCTTACAAAAAAGGCGAGACAGTGAAAGGGGGCCCACCACAACAGGCTGCTACAGCCACGGATGCTCCACAGCCAGCTGCTAAACCCAAGGTTGCTCCACTGCAAGCTGGTGCTCTTGTTCCAAATAGAGCCATATTCACAGGGTAGTTAAGGGCCTAATAAAATAGCATTCGGGCAATTTTCAGCCCAACCAATGTTACATACCCTATTAGGAGACCTTAAGGAACAGTGTAAAATACCCTATATAATCATTCTATCACCCTTTTAAGAGGGCCTCTGAAGCCGAGACTCTCCAACAAGAGTCTCTGAAACAAGTGTCATGTATTGGCATTTCCTTTCAATACTTTTCTGCTCCTGTTGTCACTTTGCAGTTATAATAATTAATTAAAAAAATGATTGTAATATACATATTGAATAACTATTGTCTGGCCTCCCATTTCAAAAGATGCACTTTTGAAAATGAACAAAAAGATCTAAAAGAACATTCCATCCTGTTTCTTTTGACGCATCATCATTCCATTCCACTCCTTTGATGAATCTTTAGCATATAGGATCAACACCCTTTAAAACTCACAATCTCACAATCTCATCCAGAGCCGTCAGACACAGACACTCAGAGACATTAACGGAGCTTAACAGACAGACTGCCAAATCTTTACGATGGAGAACTCCAAAGTTAAACAAAACAAGAAAGGCAAGAATAAAGGGAAGAAAATCATTATCCAGCCGAACGAGGGTTCTTTCAATTCCTGGAATAACAGGATTTCTTCCCTTCGCGTGTGGAACGAGGCTATTATTTCTGCATGGGAACAGCCTCCACGGACCATATCCAAAACCATTCTCACTAAAAAGACCGAGACACTGAAAGGGGGCCAACCACAACAGGGTGCTACATCCACGGATGCTCCACAGCCAGCTGATAAACCCAAGGTTGCTCCACTGCAAGCTGGTGCTGCCCCCAAAGGTTCTTTCCAGCAGGCTGCTACACCAAAAGATCTTCCAGAGAAGGGAGCTTCACCAGAAAATGCTCCAGAGAAGGTAGCTTCAGCTTCACCTAAAGATACTCCCCAGAAGGTAGTTGCTACAAAATGTAATATTAGTGACGTTACACCAAAAGACGTGCCACTAAAGGGAGCTACAACAAAACCCGTGCCACTGAAGATTCTTAAAAGGACGGATTTTCTACAGCAGGAAATTACCTTCAAGGTGGCTCCACAGCCAGCTGCTAAACCCAAGTTTGCTCCACTGCAAGCTGGTGCTACTCCTAAAGATACTCCCCAGAAGGAGGCTTCTACAAAACTTACTACTACTAACGTTACACCAAACGACGTGCCACTAAAGGGAGCTACAACAAAACCTGTGAAGGTTGTTAGATGGAAGGATCTAGAGCAGGACATTACCATCAAGGTGGCTCCACAGCCAGCTGCTAAACCCAAGTTTTCTCCACTGCAAGCTGGTGCTACACCAAAAGATGTTCCCCAGAAGGTAGCTTCAGCTTCACCTGAAGATACTCCCCAGGAGGTAGCTTCTTCAAAACTTAATACTACTAGCGTTACACCAAAAGACGTACCACTAAAGGGAGCTACAACAAAACCTGTGAAGGTTGTTAGATGGAAGGATCTAGAGCAGGACATTACCATCAAGGTGGCTCCACAGCCAGCTGCTAAACCCAAGTTTGCTCCACTGCAAGCTGGTGCTACACCAAAAGATGTTCCCCAGAAGGTAGCTTCAGCTTCACCTGAAGATACTCCCCAGGAGGTAGCTTCTTCAATACTTAATACTACTAGCATTACACCAAAAGACGTACCAGTAAAGGGAGCTACAACAAAACCTGTGAAGGTTGTTAGATGGAAGGATCTAGAGCAGGACATTACCATCAAGGTGGCTCCACAGCCAGCTGCTAAACCCAAGTTTGCTCCACTGCAAGCTGGTGCTACACCAAAAGATGTTCACCAGAAGGTAGCTTCAGCTTTACCTGAAGATACTCCCCAGGAGGTAGCTTCTTCAAAACTTAATACTACTAACGTTACACCAAAAGACGTACCACTAAAGGGAGCTATAACAAAACCTGTGAAGGTTGTTAGATGGAAGGATCTAGAGCAGGACATTACCATCAAGGTGGCTCCACAGCCAGCTGCTAAACCCAAGTTTGCTCCACTGCAAGCTGGTGCTACACCAAACGATGTTCCCCAGAAGGTAGCTTCAGCTTCACCTGAAGATACTCCCCAGGAGGTAGCTTCTTCAAAACTTAATGCTACTAACGTTACACCAAAAGACCTGCCACTAAAAGGAGCTACACCAAAAGCCGTGAAGGTTGTTAGATGGAAGGATCTAGAGCAGGACATTACCATCAAGGTGGTTCCACAGCAGGCTTCTGCTACACCCGAGCGTGTATCACTACAAGCGAATACACCTTCAGGTGCTGCACAGCAGGCTGGTGAGGCCTCTGAAATGATAAGGGGCCCTGTCCAGAGGAAAACACTTTGGAAAGCCCCACCACCTTACCTTACTCCTAAAGATGCTTCACAGAAGGGTGCTCCACAGCAGGTTGCAGCTACACCTGAGCGTGTATCACCACCTTCAGGTGCAGCACAGCAGGCTGGTGAGGCCAGCGACCTGACAAGGGGCCCTGTCCTGAGAAAAACTCTTTGGAAGGCAACACAACCTCTCCGTACGCCTAAGCAAAAACACTTGGCTATGGTTTGGGCTAGTAAGATTGAAGCCAATGATTATAAACGGGGTCCAGTTCAACAGAA
This sequence comes from Zingel zingel, assembly GCA_023566125.1. Classification (NCBI taxonomy): domain Eukaryota; kingdom Metazoa; phylum Chordata; class Actinopteri; order Perciformes; family Percidae; genus Zingel; species Zingel zingel. The sequence continues at coordinate 30,428,094 of CM042329.1, read as the reverse complement.
AAAACTTTGGACACCACCACCACCAACCTCTCCAAAAGAACACAGGGTCAGTGATTACTGGAAACCTCACTGGACAGCACCACAGTTCCGCCAACTTTCAGAAGCACTTTCGAGTGAAGCTAAGGCAAGTGGGGATGAAGCAAGTGATTTTATGAGCTGTCTTATGCAGCAGAAAAATATCTGCACAGCGCCACACACCACTCAGGCCTGTGACGAGGTGGAGGCTACCCCCCAGCACGCCATGACTGTTGTCCCGGAGCTCCAGCCTCAGCAGCTCAGCAGCCATCAGACGGAGGAGATCAACACACTAAAGGAGGAGAACGGAGCCTTAAGCTCTTCCCTCCAGCAGGCAAGCTGCGAAAAGATGGAGGAGACAAATAACCTAGAGGAGAACGAAGCCTTAAGCTCTTCCCTCCAGCAGGCAAGCTGCGAAAAGATGGAGGAGACAAATAACCTGGAGGAGAACGAAGCTTTAAGATCTTCCCTCCAGCAGGCAAGCTGCGACAAGGAGGAGAACAATAAGCTAAAAGAGGAGAACGAAGCTTTAAGATCTTCCCTCCAGCAGGCAAGCTGCAACAAGGAGTAGAACAATAAGCTAAAAGAGGAGAACAAAGCTTTGAGAGCTGAAGTGAAGCAGCTAAATAAAAGGCTGGTGGAAAAGATCAGTGACCTGATGGAGGAGGCTCTTCAGAGGCAAAATGAAAGACAGAAGGAAACTGAAGTCTACCTGGCTGAGCAGAGAGAGAAGAACAATGTGTTGAAGGCTAAACTGGCCCAAACGCTTGAAAACCTTGAGAGTCATCAGCTGCAGTGGCAGGAGGGGAGAACCCGTCTCCTCCAGTCGCTCAGCAACAATCAGAACACCCTGCAGGAGAAAACATGCAGCGGTGTGAAAGACGAGATTGACGACCAAGGGGAGCCAACAACAAGCCAACAAAAAGGCAACACTAAGCCGAAAAAAATTTCTCTCAGGAAAAGATTCCTCCGGATGTTCAAATAAACTAGAGGACAATTTGCCACCATATCCCACCAACCCCCAACTCCCCATCCTTATTATCTGTATTTCTATTAGTCTGTAGACATCTGTAGAGATGTGATCTCTCTACATATTGCTACTGCTAATACCCCATCCGTCCATTATTCTCCCAACCATCTGTAGAGATGTGATCTCTCTACATATTGCTACTGCTAATACCCCATCTGTCCATTATTCTCCCAACCATCTGTAGAGATGTGATCTCTCCCCAGATTTCTTCTTCCCGTGTGGGGATTTCTTCCTTATCTTCTTAGAGTTTGCATGTTCTCCCCGTGTTAGCTTGGGTTTTCTCCGGGTGTCTCCGGTTCTCCCACAGTCCCACATCCGATCCAGCATGCAATCAATAAGAAGTAACATATACTATCAATAAAAAAACAATTAAATCAATCTAAATCTGAATCTAAATGCATTTTATCCATATACAAGTTTATGTTATTAAGTTAAGTTTCTAAGCATGACACAATGTTGGAGAAAAGGAATAAAATAAGTATAATATGTTACGTGGAGGAAACATTTTAGAGAGATTTTTAACTGTGTTGAGAGTGCTGAATATCATGTTGGTGATGTCATTAATAATGATTGTGTGGTCATTAGACCTGATGAAGTGTGTCATGCTATTGAGAAATTGGCAGTGAACAAAGCATGTGGTCTTGACCAATAACAGCTGGACACCTGAAGTATGCAATCTCAGTGTTACTTGCTATATATTTCTCTGGATTATTAGCGCATGGCATATTACCTGACTCTGCGTTACCTGTACTATTAGTGCCAGTTATTAAGGACAAAACCTGTAAGGTATCAAGCATAAAAAACTACAGGCCAATCACTCTAGCGAGTATACTCTCTAAAGTGTTAGAACAAATTCTATTTGATAGATTACAAGAATATATAATAACCACTGACAATCAATTTGGTTTTAAAAAGAAACATGGCACAGATGTGTGTATGCACTGAAATAACTTGTTACCAAGTAAGCCATGGTTCAACAATGTGTTTATATTTCCTTGATGCATCCAAAGCTTTTGACCGTGTTAATCACGGTAAACTGTTTATAAAATTACAAGAACGAGGGGTCCCCCCATACCTAATACGTATCTTGCATTATTGGTACTTCCATCAAACTATGCAAGCTAGATGGGGGAAGACAATATCGGCTCCTTTCCCAGTTACCAATGGGGTTAGACAAGGTGGAATATTGTCACTTGTTCTTTTCAATGTATATATGGATGATCTTTCTAGGACATTAGAAGTGTGTAAGACTGGCTGCATGGTGGGGGATAGGCATATTAATCATCTGATGTATGCAGATGATTTAATTGTTACGTCTCCATATTACAGCTAAAAGAAGGGCTGAAAATAAATAACGTTCTCCATGATGAGGTCAATCAGAAGAACGTGAAAAAGATCAGTGACGTGGAGGTCCAGCTATTGTCTAAGAAGGTCTATGAAGCCCGACGGGGAGTTAACCCTCTCTTTCCATAACAGGATTTCTTCCCTTCGCATGAGGAACAGAGCTATTATTTCTGCAGGGGAAAAGCCTCCACAGACCATACCTAAAACCATTCTTACAAAAAAGGCGAGACAGTGAAAGGGGGCCCACCACAACAGGCTGCTACAGCCACGGATGCTCCACAGCCAGCTGCTAAACCCAAGGTTGCTCCACTGCAAGCTGGTGCTCTTGTTCCAAATAGAGCCATATTCACAGGGTAGTTAAGGGCCTAATAAAATAGCATTCGGGCAATTTTCAGCCCAACCAATGTTACATACCCTATTAGGAGACCTTAAGGAACCGTGTAAAATACCCTATATAATCATTCTATCACCCTTTTAAGAGGGCCTCTGAAGCCGAGACTCTCCAACAAGAGTCTCTGAAACAAATAGCTGAGTCATGTATTGGCATTTCCTTTCAATACTTTTCTGCTCCTGTTGTCACTTTGCAGTTATAATAATTAAATTAAAAAAATGATTGTAATATACATATTGAATAACTATTGTCTGGCCTCCCATTTCAAAAGATGCACTTTTGAAAATGAACAAAAAGATCTAAAAGAACATTCCATCCTGTTTCTTTTGACGCATCATCATTCCATTCCACTCCTTTGATGAATCTTTAGCATATAGGATCAACACCCTTTAAAACTCACAATCTCACAATCTCATCCAGAGCCGTCAGACACAGACACTCAGAGACATTAACAGACAGACTGCCAAATCTTTACGATGGAGAACTCCAAAGTTAAACAAAACAAGAAAGGCAAGAATAAAGGGAAGAAAATCATTATCCAGCCGAACGAGGGTTCTTTCAATTCCTGGAATAACAGGATTTCTTCCCTTCGCGTGTGGAACGAGGCTATTATTTCTGCATGGGAACAGCCTCCACGGACCATATCCAAAACCATTCTCACTAAAAAGACCGAGACACTGAAAGGGGGCCAACCACAACAGGGTGCTACATCCACGGATGCTCCACAGCCAGCTGATAAACCCAAGGTTGCTCCACTGCAAGCTGGTGCTGCCCCCAAAGGTTCTTTCCAGCAGGCTGCTACACCAAAAGATCTTCCAGAGAAGGGAGCTTCACCAGAAAATGCTCCAGAGAAGGTAGCTTCAGCTTCACCTAAAGATACTCCCCAGAAGGTAGTTGCTACAAAATGTAATATTAGTGACGTTACACCAAAAGACGTGCCACTAAAGGGAGCTACAACAAAACCCGTGCCACTGAAGATTCTTAAAAGGACGGATTTTCTACAGCAGGAAATTACCTTCAAGGTGGCTCCACAGCCAGCTGCTAAACCCAAGTTTGCTCCACTGCAAGCTGGTGCTACTCCTAAAGATACTCCCCAGAAGGAGGCTTCTACAAAACTTACTACTACTAACGTTACACCAAACGACGTGCCACTAAAGGGAGCTACAACAAAACCTGTGAAGGTTGTTAGATGGAAGGATCTAGAGCAGGACATTACCATCAAGGTGGCTCCACAGCCAGCTGCTAAACCCAAGTTTGCTCCACTGCAAGCTGGTGCTACACCAAAAGATGTTCCCCAGAAGGTAGCTTCAGCTTCACCTGAAGATACTCCCCAGGAGGTAGCTTCTTCAAAACTTAATACTACTAACGTTACACCAAAAGACGTGCCACTAAAAGGAGCTACACCAAAAGCCGTGAAGGTTGTTAGATGGAAGGATCTAGAGCAGGACATTACCATCAAGGTGGCTCCACAGCCAGCTGCTAAACCCAAGTTTGCTCCACTGCAAGCTGGTGCTACACCAAAAGATGTTCCCCAGAAGGTAGCTTCAGCTTCACCTGAAGATACTCCCCAGGAGGTAGCTTCTTCAAAACGTAATGCTACTAACGTTACACCAAAAGACCTGCCACTAAAAGGAGCTACACCAAAAGCCGTAAAGGTTGTTAGATGGAAGGATCTAGAGCAGGACATTACCATCAAGGTGGCTCCACAGCAGGCTTCTGCTACACCCGAGCGTGTATCACTACAAGCGAATACACCTTCAGGTGCTGCACAGCAGGCTGGTGAGGCCTCTGAAATGATAAGGGGCCCTGTCCAGAGGAAAACACTTTGGAAAGCCCCACCACCTTACCTTACTCCTAAAGATGCTTCACAGAAGGGTGCTCCACAGCAGGTTGCAGCTACACCTGAGCGTGTATCACCACCTTCAGGTGCAGCACAGCAGGCTGGTGAGGCCAGCGACCTGACAAGGGGCCCTGTCCTGAGAAAAACTCTTTGGAAGGCAACACAACCTCTCCGTACGCCTAAGCAAAAACACTTGGCTATGGTTTGGGCTAGTAAGATTGAAGCCAATGATTATAAACGGGGTCCAGTTCAACAGAAAAAACTTTGGACACCACCACCACCAACCTCTCCAAAAGAACACAGGGTCAGTGATTACTGGAAACCTCACTGGACAGCACCACAGTTCCGCCAACTTTCAGAAGCACTTTCGAGTGAAGCTAAGGCAAGTGGGGATGAAGCAAGTGATTTTATGAGCTGTCTTATGCAGCAGAAAAATATCTGCACAGCGCCACACACCACTCAGGCCTGTGACGAGGTGGAGGCTACCCCCCAGCACGCCATGACTGTTGTCCCGGAGCTCCAGCCTCAGCAGCTCAGCAGCCATCAGACGGAGGAGATCAACACACTAAAGGAGGAGAACGGAGCCTTAAGCTCTTCCCTCCAGCAGGCAAGCTGCGAAAAGATGGAGGAGACAAATAACCTAGAGGAGAACGAAGCCTTAAGCTCTTCCCTCCAGCAGGCAAGCTGCGAAAAGATGGAGGAGACAAATAACCTGGAGGAGAACGAAGCTTTAAGATCTTCCCTCCAGCAGGCAAGCTGCGACAAGGAGGAGAACAATAAGCTAAAAGAGGAGAACGAAGCTTTAAGATCTTCCCTCCAGCAGGCAAGCTGCGACAAGGAGGAGAACAATAAGCTAAAAGAGGAGAACAAAGCATTGAGAGCTGAAGTGAAGCAGCTAAATAAAAGGCTGGTGGAAAAGATCAGTGACCTGATGGAGGAGGCTCTTCAGAGGCGAAATGAAAGACAGAAGGAAACTGAAGTCTACCTGGCTGAGCAGAGAGAGAAGAACAATGTGCTGAAGGCTAAACTGGCCCAGACGCTTGAAAACCTTGAGAGTCATCAGCTGCAGTGGCAGGAGGGGAGAACCCGTCTCCTCCAGTCGCTCAGCAACAATCAGAACACCCTGCAGGAGAAAACATGCAGCGGTGTGAAAGACGAGATTGACGACCAAGGGGAGCCAACAACAAGCCAACAAAAAGGCAACACTAAGCCGAAAAAAATTTCTCTCAGGAAAAGATTCCTCCGGATGTTCAAATAAACTAGAGGACAATTTGCCACCATATCCCACCAACCCCCAACTCCCCATCCTTATTATCTGTATTTCTATTAGTCTGTAGACATCTGTAGAGATGTGATCTCTCTACATATTGCTACTGCTAATACCCCATCCGTCCATTATTCTCCCAACCATCTGTAGAGATGTGATCTCTCTACATATTGCTACTGCTAATACCCCATCCGTCCATTATTCTCCCAACCATCTGTAGAGATGTGATCTCTCTACATATTGCTACTGCTAATACCCCATCCGTCCATTATTCTCCCAACCATCTGTAGAGATGTGATCTCTCCCCAGATTTCTTCTTCCCGTGTGGGGAGTTCTTCCTTATCTTCTTAGAGTTTGCATGTTCTCCCCGTGTTAGCTTGGGTTTTCTCCGGGTGTCTCCGGTTCTCCCACAGTCCCACATCCGATCCAGCATGCAATCAATAAGAAGTAACATATACTATCAATAAAAAAACAATTAAATCAATCTAAATCTGAATCTAAATGCATTTTATCCATATACAAGTTTATGTTATTAAGTTAAGTTTCTAAGCATGACACAATGTTGGAGAAAAGGAATAAAATAAGTATCATATGTTACGTGGAGGAAACATTTTAGAGAGATTTTTAACTGTGTTGAGAGTGCTGAATATCATGTTGGTGATGTCATTAATAATGATTGTGTGGTCATTAGACCTGATGAAGTGTGTCATGCTATTGAGAAATTGGCAGTGAACAAAGCATGTGGTCTTGACCAATAACAGCTGGACACCTGAAGTATGCAATCTCAGTGTTACTTGCTATATATTTCTCTGGATTATTAGCGCATGGCATATTACCTGACTCTGCGTTACCTGTACTATTAGTGCCAGTTATTAAGGACAAAACCTGTAAGGTATCAAGCATAAAAAACTACAGGCCAATCACTCTAGCGAGTATACTCTCTAAAGTGTTAGAACAAATTCTATTTGATAGATTACAAGAATATATAATAACCACTGACAATCAATTTGGTTTTAAAAAGAAACATGGCACAGATGTGTGTATGCACTGAAATAACTTGTTACCAAGTAAGCCATGGTTCAACAATGTGTTTATATTTCCTTGATGCATCCAAAGCTTTTGACCGTGTTAATCACGGTAAACTGTTTATAAAATTACAAGAACGAGGGGTCCCCCCATACCTAATACGTATCTTGCATTATTGGTACTTCCATCAAACTATGCAAGCTAGATGGGGGAAGACAATATCGGCTCCTTTCCCAGTTACCAATGGGGTTAGACAAGGTGGAATATTGTCACTTGTTCTTTTCAATGTATATATGGATGATCTTTCTAGGACATTAGAAGTGTGTAAGACTGGCTGCATGGTGGGGATAGGCATATTAATCATCTGATGTATGCAGATGATTTAATTGTTACGTCTCCATATTACAGCTAAAAGAAGGGCTGAAAATAAATAACGTTCTCCATGATGAGGTCAATCAGAAGAACGTGAAAAAGATCAGTGACGTGGAGGTCCAGCTATTGTCTAAGAAGGTCTATGAAGCCCGACGGGGAGTTAACCCTCTCTTTCCATAACAGGATTTCTTCCCTTCGCATGAGGAACAGAGCTATTATTTCTGCAGGGGAAAAGCCTCCACAGACCATACCTAAAACCATTCTTACAAAAAAGGCGAGACAGTGAAAGGGGGCCCACCACAACAGGCTGCTACAGCCACGGATGCTCCACAGCCAGCTGCTAAACCCAAGGTTGCTCCACTGCAAGCTGGTGCTCTTGTTCCAAATAGAGCCATATTCACAGGGTAGTTAAGGGCCTAATAAAATAGCATTCGGGCAATTTTCAGCCCAACCAATGTTACATACCCTATTAGGAGACCTTAAGGAACCCTGTAAAATACCCTATATAATCATTCTATCACCCTTTTAAGAGGGCCTCTGAAGCCGAGACTCTCCAACAAGAGTCTCTGAAACAAATAGCTGAGTCATGTATTGGCATTTCCTTTCAATACTTTTCTGCTCCTGTTGTCACTTTGCAGTTATAATAATTAAATAAAAAAAATGATTGTAATATACATATTGAATAACTATTGTCTGGCCTCCCATTTCAAAAGATGCACTTTTGAAAATAAACAAAAAGATCTAAAAGAACATTCCATCCTGTTTCTTTTGACGCATCATCATTCCATTCCACTCCTTTGATGAATCTTTAGCACATAGGATCAACACCCTTTAAAACTCACAATCTCACAATCTCATCCAGAGCCGTCAGACACAGACACTCAGAGACATTAACGGAGCTTAACAGACAGACTGCCAAATCTTTACGATGGAGAACTCCAAAGTTAAACAAAACAAGAAAGGCAAGAATAAAGGGAAGAAAATCATTATCCAGCCGAACGAGGGTTCTTTCAATTCCTGGAATAACAGGATTTCTTCCCTTCGCGTGTGGAACGAGGCTATTATTTCTGCATGGGAACAGCCTCCACGGACCATATCCAAAACCATTCTCACTAAAAAGACCGAGACACTGAAAGGGGGCCAACCACAACAGGGTGCTACATCCACGGATGCTCCACAGCCAGCTGATAAACCCAAGGTTGCTCCACTGCAAGCTGGTGCTGCCCCCAAAGGTTCTTTCCAGCAGGCTGCTACACCAAAAGATCTTCCGGAGAAGGGAGCTTCACCAGAAAATGCTCCAGAGAAGGTAGCTTCAGCTTCACCTAAAGATACTCCCCAGAAGGTAGTTGCTACAAAATGTAATATTAGTGACGTTACACCAAAAGACGTGCCACTAAAGGGAGCTACAACAAAACCCGTGCCACTGAAGATTCTTAAAAGGACGGATTTTCTACAGCAGGAAATTACCTTCAAGGTGGCTCCACAGCCAGCTGCTAAACCCAAGTTTGCTCCACTGCAAGCTGGTGCTACTCCTAAAGATACTCCCCAGAAGGAGGCTTCTACAAAACTTACTACTACTAACGTTACACCAAACGACGTGCCACTAAAGGGAGCTACAACAAAACCTGTGAAGGTTGTTAGATGGAAGGATCTAGAGCAGGACATTACCATCAAGGTGGCTCCACAGCCAGCTGCTAAACCCAAGTTTGCTCCACTGCAAGCTGGTGCTACACCAAAAGATGTTCCCCAGAAGGTAGCTTCAGCTTCACCTGAAGATACTCCCCAGGAGGTAGCTTCTTCAAAACATAATACTACTAACGTTACACCAAAAGACGTACCAGTAAAGGGAGCTACAACAAAACCTGTGAAGGTTGTTAGATGGAAGGATCTAGAGCAGGACATTACCATCAAGGTGGCTCCACAGCCAGCTGCTAAACCCAAGTTTGCTCCACTGCAAGCTGGTGCTACACCAAAAGATGTTCCCCAGAAGGTAGCTTCAGCTTCACCTGAAGATCCTCCCCAGGAGGTAGCTTCTTCAAAACTTAATGCTACTAACGTTACACCAAAAGACCTGCCACTAAAAGGAGCTACACCAAAAGCCGTGAAGGTTGTTAGATGGAAGGATCTAGAGCAGGACATTACCATCAAGGTGGCTCCACAGCAGGCTTCTGCTACACCCGAGCGTGTATCACTACAAGCGAATACACCTTCAGGTGCTGCACAGCAGGCTGGTGAGGCCTCTGAAATGATAAGGGGCCCTGTCCAGAGGAAAACACTTTGGAAAGCCCCACCACCTTACCGTACTCCTAAAGATGCTTCACAGAAGGGTGCTCCACAGCAGGTTGCAGCTACACCTGAGCGTGTATCACCACCTTCAGGTGCAGCACAGCAGGCTGGTGAGGCCAGCGACCTGACAAGGGGCCCTGTCCTGAGAAAAACTCTTTGGAAGGCAACACAACCTCTCCGTACGCCTAAGCAAAAACACTTGGCTATGGTTTGGGCTAGTAAGATTGAAGCCAATGATTATAAACGGGGTCCAGTTCAACAGAAAAAACTTTGGACACCACCACCACCAACCTCTCCAAAAGAACACAGGGTCAGTGATTACTGGAAACCTCACTGGACAGCACCACAGTTCCGCCAACTTTCAGAAGCACTTTCGAGTGAAGCTAAGGCAAGTGGGGATGAAGCAAGTAATTTTATGAGCTGTCTTATGCAGCAGAAAAATATCTGCACAGCGCCACACACCACTCAGGCCTGTGACGAGGTGGAGGCTACCCCCCAGCACGCCATGACTGTTGTCCCGGAGCTCCAGCCTCAGCAGCTCAGCAGCCATCAGACGGAGGAGATCAACACACTAAAGGAGGACAACGGAGCCTTAAGCTCTTCCCTCCAGCAGGCAAGCTGCGAAAAGATGGAGGAGACAAATAACCTAGAGGAGAACGAAGCCTTAAGCTCTTCCCTCCAGCAGGCAAGCTGCGAAAAGATGGAGGAGACAAATAACCTGGAGGAGAACGAAGCTTTAAGATCTTCCCTCCAGCAGGCAAGCTGCGACAAGGAGGAGAACAATAAGCTAAAAGAGGAGAACGAAGCTTTAAGATCTTCCCTCCAGCAGGCAAGCTGCGACAAGGAGGAGAACAATAAGCTAAAAGAGGAGAACAAAGCGTTGAGAGCTGAAGTGAAGCAGCTAAATAAAAGGCTGGTGGAAAAGATCAGTGACCTGATGGAGGAGGCTCTTCAGAGGCAAAATGAAAGACAGAAGGAAACTGAAGTCTACCTGGCTGAGCAGAGAGAGAAGAACAATGTGCTGAAGGCTAAACTGGCCCAGACGCTTGAAAACCTTGAGAGTCATCAGCTGCAGTGGCAGGAGGGGAGAACCCGTCTCCTCCAGTCGCTCAGCAACAATCAGAACACCCTGCAGGAGAAAACATGCAGCGGTGTGAAAGACGAGATTGACGACCAAGGGGAGCCAACAACAAGCCAACAAAAAGGCAACACTAAGCCGAAAAAAATTTCTCTCAGGAAAAGATTCCTCCGGATGTTCAAATAAACTAGAGGACAATTTGCCACCATATCCCACCAACCCCCAACTCCCCATCCTTATTATCTGTATTTCTATTAGTCTGTAGACATCTGTAGAGATGTGATCTCTCTACATATTGCTACTGCTAATACCCCATCCGTCCATTATTCTCCCAACCATCTGTAGAGATGTGATCTCTCTACATATTGCTACTGCTAATACCCCATCCGTCCATTATTCTCCCAACCATCTGTAGAGATGTGATCTCTCCCCAGATTTCTTCTTCCCGTGTGGGGAGTTCTTCCTTATCTTCTTAGAGTTTGCATGTTCTCCCCGTGTTAGCTTGGGTTTTCTCCGGGTGTCTCCGGTTCTCCCACAGTCCCACATCCAATCCAGCATGCAATCAATAAGAAGTAACATATACTTTCAATAAAAAAACAATTAAATCAATCTAAATCTGAATCTAAATGCATTTTATCCATATACAAGTTTATGTTATTAAGTTAAGTTTCTAAGCATGACACAATGTTGGAGAAAAGGAATAAAATAAGTATCATATGTTACGTGGAGGAAACATTTTAGAGAGATTTTTAACTGTGTTGAGAGTGCTGAATATCATGTTGGTGATGTCATTAATAATGATTGTGTGGTCATTAGACCTGATGAAGTGTGTCATGCTATTGAGAAATTGGCAGTGAACAAAGCGTGTGGTCTTGACCAATAACAGCTGGACACTTGAAGTATGCAATCTCAGTGTTACTTGCTATATATTTCTCTGGATTATTAGCGCATGGCATATTACCTGACTCTGCGTTACCTGTACTATTAGTGCCAGTTATTAAGGACAAAACCTGTAAGGTATCAAGCATAAAAAACTACAGGCCAATCACTCTAGCGAGTATACTCTCTAAAGTGTTAGAACAAATTCTATTTGATAGATTACAAGAATATATAATAACCACTGACAATCAATTTGGTTTTAAAAAGAAACATGGCACAGATGTGTGTATGCACTGAAATAACTTGTTACCAAGTAAGCCATGGTTCAACAATGTGTTTATATTTCCTTGATGCATCCAAAGCTTTTGACCGTGTTAATCACGGTAAACTGTTTATAAAATTACAAGAACGAGGGGTCCCCCCATATCTAATACGTATCTTGCATTATTGGTACTTCCATCAAACTATGCAAGCTAGATGGGGGAAGACAATATCGGCTCCTTTCCCAGTTACCAATGGGGTTAGACAAGGTGGAATATTGTCACTTGTTCTTTTCAATTTATATATGGATGATCTTTCTAGGACATTAGAAGTGTGTAAGACTGGCTGCATGGTGGGGGATAGGCATATTAATCATCTGATGTATGCAGATGATTTAATTGTTACGTCTCCATATTACAGCTAAAAGAAGGTCTGAAAATAAATAACGTTATCCATGATGAGGTCAATCAGAAGAACGTGAAAAAGATCAGTGACGTGGAGGTCCAGCTATTGTCTAAGAAGGTCTATGAAGCCCGACGGGGAGTTAACCCTCTCTTTCCATAACAGGATTTCTTCCCTTCGCATGAGGAACAGAGCTATTATTTCTGCAGGGGAAAAGCCTCCACAGACCATACCTAAAACCATTCTTACAAAAAAGGCGAGACAGTGAAAGGGGGCCCACCACAACAGGCTGCTACAGCCACGGATGCTCCACAGCCAGCTGCTAAACCCAAGGTTGCTCCACTGCAAGCTGGTGCTCTTGTTCCAAATAGAGCCATATTCACAGGGTAGTTAAGGGCCTAATAAAATAGCATTCGGGCAATTTTCAGCCCAACCAATGTTACATACCCTATTAGGAGACCTTAAGGAACCGTGTAAAATACCCTATATAATCATTCTATCACCCTTTTAAGAGGGCCTCTGAAGCCGAGACTCTCCAACAAGAGTCTCTGAAACAAATAGCTGATTCATTTATTGGCATTTCCTTTCAATACTTTTCTGCTCCTGTTGTCACTTTGCAGTTATAATAATTAAATTAAAAAAATGATTGTAATATACATATTGAATAACTATTGTCTGGCCTCCCATTTCAAAAGATGCACTTTTGAAAATGAACAAAAAGATCTAAAAGAACATTCCATCCTGTTTCTTTTGACGCATCATCATTCCATTCCACTCCTTTGATGAATCTTTAGCATATAGGATCAACACCCTTTAAAACTCACAATCTCACAATCTCATCCAGAGCCGTCAGACACAGACACTCAGAGACATTAACGGAGCTTAACAGACAGACTGCCAAATCTTTACGATGGAGAACTCCAAAGTTAAACAAAACAAGAAAGGCAAGAATAAAGGGAAGAAAATCATTATCCAGCCGAACGAGGGTTCTTTCAATTCCTGGAATAACAGGATTTCTTCCCTTCGCGTGTGGAACGAGGCTATTATTTCTGCATGGGAACAGCCTCCACGGACCATATCCAAAACCATTCTCACTAAAAAGACTGAGACACTGAAAGGGGGCCAACCACAACAGGGTGCTACATCCACGGATGCTCCACAGCCAGCTGATAAACCCAAGGTTGCTCCACTGCAAGCTGGTGCTGCCCCCAAAGGTTCTTTCCAGCAGGCTGCTACACCAAAAGATCTTCCAGAGAAGGGAGCTTCACCAGAAAATGCTCCAGAGAAGGTAGCTTCAGCTTCACCTAAAGATACTCCCCAGAAGGTAGTTGCTACAAAATGTAATATTAGTGACGTTACACCAAAAGACGTGCCACTAAAGGGAGCTACAACAAAACCCGTGCCACTGAAGATTCTTAAAAGGACGGATTTTCTACAGCAGGAAATTACCTTCAAGGTGGCTCCACAGCCAGCTGCTAAACCCAAGTTTGCTCCACTGCAAGCTGGTGCTACTCCTAAAGATACTCCCCAGAAGGAGGCTTCTACAAAACTTACTACTACTAACGTTACACCAAACGACGTGCCACTAAAGGGAGCTACAACAAAACCTGTGAAGGTTGTTAGATGGAAGGATCTAGAGCAGGACATTACCATCAAGGTGGCTCCACAGCCAGCTGCTAAACCCAAGTTTTCTCCACTGCAAGCTGGTGCTACACCAAAAGATGTTCCCCAGAAGGTAGCTTCAGCTTCACCTGAAGATACTCCCCAGGAGGTAGCTTCTTCAAAACTTAATACTACTAGCGTTACACCAAAAGACGTACCACTAAAGGGAGCTACAACAAAACCTGTGAAGGTTGTTAGATGGAAGGATCTAGAGCAGGACATTACCATCAAGGTGGCTCCACAGCCAGCTGCTAAACCCAAGTTTGCTCCACTGCAAGCTGGTGCTACACCAAAAGATGTTCCCCAGAAGGTAGCTTCAGCTTCACCTGAAGATACTCCCCAGGAGGTAGCTTCTTCAAAACTTAATACTACTAGCATTACACCAAAAGACGTACCAGTAAAGGGAGCTACAACAAAACCTGTGAAGGTTGTTAGATGGAAGGATCTAGAGCAGGACATTACCATCAAGGTGGCTCCACAGCCAGCTGCTAAACCCAAGTTTGCTCCACTGCAAGCTGGTGCTACACCAAAAGATGTTCCCCAGAAGGTAGCTTCAGCTTTACCTGAAGATACTCCCCAGGAGGTAGCTTCTTCAAAACTTAATACTACTAACGTTACACCAAAAGACGTACCACTAAAGGGAGCTATAACAAAACCTGTGAAGGTTGTTAGATGGAAGGATCTAGAGCAGGACATTACCATCAAGGTGGCTCCACAGCCAGCTGCTAAACCCAAGTTTGCTCCACTGCAAGCTGGTGCTACACCAAACGATGTTCCCCAGAAGGTAGCTTCAGCTTCACCTGAAGATACTCCCCAGGAGGTAGCTTCTTCAAAACTTAATGCTACTAACGTTACACCAAAAGACCTGCCACTAAAAGGAGCTACACCAAAAGCCGTGAAGGTTGTTAGATGGAAGGATCTAGAGCAGGACATTACCATCAAGGTGGTTCCACAGCAGGCTTCTGCTACACCCGAGCGTGTATCACTACAAGCGAATACACCTTCAGGTGCTGCACAGCAGGCTGGTGAGGCCTCTGAAATGATAAGGGGCCCTGTCCAGAGGAAAACACTTTGGAAAGCCCCACCACCTTACCTTACTCCTAAAGATGCTTCACAGAAGGGTGCTCCACAGCAGGTTGCAGCTACACCTGAGCGTGTATCACCACCTTCAGGTGCAGCACAGCAGGCTGGTGAGGCCAGCGACCTGACAAGGGGCCCTGTCCTGAGAAAAACTCTTTGGAAGGCAACACAACCTCTCCGTACGCCTAAGCAAAAACACTTGGCTATGGTTTGGGCTAGTAAGATTGAAGCCAATGATTATAAACGGGGTCCAGTTCAACAGAAAAAACTTTGGACACCACCACCACCAACCTCTCCAAAAGAACACAGGGTCAGTGATTACTGGAAACCTCACTGGACAGCACCACAGTTCCGCCAACTTTCAGAAGCACTTTCGAGTGAAGCTAAGGCAAGTGGGGATGAAGCAAGTGATTTTATGAGCTGTCTTATGCAGCAGAAAAATATCTGCACAGCGCCACACACCACTCAGGCCTGTGACGAGGTGGAGGCTACCCCCCAGCACGCCATGACTGTTGTCCCGGAGCTCCAGCCTCAGCAGCTCAGCAGCCATCAGACGGAGGAGATCAACACACTAAAGGAGGAGAACGGAGCCTTAAGCTCTTCCCTCCAGCAGGCAAGCTGCGAAAAGATGGAGGAGACAAATAACCTAGAGGAGAACGAAGCCTTAAGCTCTTCCCTCCAGCAGGCAAGCTGCGAAAAGATGGAGGAGACAAATAACCTGGAGGAGAACGAAGCTTTAAGATCTTCCCTCCAGCAGGCAAGCTGCGACAAGGAGGAGAACAATAAGCTAAAAGAGGAGAACGAAGCTTTAAGATCTTCCCTCCAGCAGGCAAGCTGCGACAAGGAGGAGAACAATAAGCTAAAAGAGGAGAACAAAGCGTTGAGAGCTGAAGTGAAGCAGCTAAATAAAAGGCTGGTGGAAAAGATCAGTGACCTGATGGAGGAGGCTCTTCAGAGGCAAAATGAAAGACAGAAGGAAACTGAAGTCTACCTGGCTGAGCAGAGAGAGAAGAACAATGTGCTGAAGGCTAAACTGGCCCAGACGCTTGAAAACCTTGAGAGTCATCAGCTGCAGTGGCAGGAGGGGAGAACCCGTCTCCTCCAGTCGCTCAGCAACAATCAGAACACCCTGCAGGAGAAAACATGCAGCGGTGTGAAAGACGAGATTGACGACCAAGGGGAGCCAACAACAAGCCAACAAAAAGGCAACACTAAGCCGAAAAAAATTTCTCTCAGGAAAAGATTCCTCCGGATGTTCAAATAAACTAGAGGACAATTTGCCACCATATCCCACCAACCCCCAACTCCCCATCCTTATTATCTGTATTTCTATTAGTCTGTAGACATCTGTAGAGATGTGATCTCTCTACATATTGCTACTGCTAATACCCCATCCGTCCATTATTCTCCCAACCATCTGTAGAGATGTGATCTCTCTACATATTGCTACTGCTAATACCCCATCCGTCCATTATTCTCCCAACCATCTGTAGAGATGTGATCTCTCCCCAGATTTCTTCTTCCCGTGTGGGGAGTTCTTCCTTATCTTCTTAGAGTTTGCATGTTCTCCCCGTGTTAGCTTGGGTTTTCTCCGGGTGTCTCCGGTTCTCCCACAGTCCCACATCCGATCCAGCATGCAATCAATAAGAAGTAACATATACTATCAATAAAAAAACAATTAAATCAATCTAAATCTGAATCTAAATGCATTTTATCCATATACAAGTTTATGTTATTAAGTTAAGTTTCTAAGCATGACACAATGTTGGAGAAAAGGAATAAAATAAGTATCATATGTTACGTGGAGGAAACATTTTAGAGAGATTTTTAACTGTGTTGAGAGTGCTGAATATCATGTTGGTGATGTCATTAATAATGATTGTGTGGTCATTAGACCTGATGAAGTGTGTCATGCTATTGAGAAATTGGCAGTGAACAAAGCATGTGGTCTTGACCAATAACAGCTGGACACCTGAAGTATGCAATCTCAGTGTTACTTGCTATATATTTCTCTGGATTATTAGCGCATGGCATATTACCTGACTCTGCGTTACCTGTACTATTAGTGCCAGTTATTAAGGACAAAACCTGTAAGGTATCAAGCATAAAAAACTACAGGCCAATCACTCTAGCGAGTATACTCTCTAAAGTGTTAGAACAAATGCTATTTGATAGATTACAAGAATATATAATAACCACTGACAATCAATTTGGTTTTAAAAAGAAACATGGCACAGATGTGTGTATGCACTGAAATAACTTGTTACCAAGTAAGCCATGGTTCAACAATGTGTTTATATTTCCTTGATGCATCCAAAGCTTTTGACCGTGTTAATCACGGTAAACTGTTTATAAAATTACAAGAACGAGGGGTTCCCCCATACCTAATACGTATCTTGCATTATTGGTACTTCCATCAAACTATGCAAGCTAGATGGGGGAAGACAATATCGGCTCCTTTCCCAGTTACCAATGGGGTTAGACAAGGTGGAATATTGTCACTTGTTCTTTTCAATGTATATATGGATGATCTTTCTAGGACATTAGAAGTGTGTAAGACTGGCTGCATGGTGGGGGATAGGCATATTAATCATCTGATGTATGCAGATGATTTAATTGTTACGTCTCCATATTACAGCTAAAAGAAGGGCTGAAAATAAATAACGTTCTCCATGATGAGGTCAATCAGAAGAACGTGAAAAAGATCAGTGACGTGGAGGTCCAGCTATTGTCTAAGAAGGTCTATGAAGCCCGACGGGGAGTTAACCCTCTCTTTCCATAACAGGATTTCTTCCCTTCGCATGAGGAACAGAGCTATTATTTCTGCAGGGGAAAAGCCTCCACAGACCATACCTAAAACCATTCTTACAAAAAAGGCGAGACAGTGAAAGGGGGCCCACCACAACAGGCTGCTACAGCCACGGATGCTCCACAGCCAGCTGCTAAACCCAAGGTTGCTCCACTGAAAGCTGGTGCTCTTGTTCCAAATAGAGCCATATTCACAGGGTAGTTAAGGGCCTAATAAAATAGCATTCGGGCAATATTCAGCCCAACCAATGTTACATACCCTATTAGGAGACCTTAAGGAACCGTGTAAAATACCCTATATAATCATTCTATCACCCTTTTAAGAGGGCCTCTGAAGCCGAGACTCTCCAACAAGAGTCTCTGAAACAAATAGCTGAGTCATGTATTGGCATTTCCTTTCAATACTTTTCTGCTCCTGTTGTCACTTTGCAGTTATAATAATTAAATTAAAAAAATGATTGTAATATACATATTGAATAACTATTGTCTGGCCTCCCATTTCAAAAGATGCACTTTTGAAAATGAACAAAAAGATCTAAAAGAACATTCCATCCTGTTTCTTTTGACGCATCATCATTCCATTCCACTCCTTTGATGAATCTTTAGCATATAGGATCAACACCCTTTAAAACTCACAATCTCACAATCTCATCCAGAGCCGTCAGACACAGACACTCAGAGACATTAACGGAGCTTAACAGACAGACTGCCAAATCTTTACGATGGAGAACTCCAAAGTTAAACAAAACAAGAAAGGCAAGAATAAAGGGAAGAAAATCATTATCCAGCCGAACGAGGGTTCTTTCAATTCCTGGAATAACAGGATTTCTTCCCTTCGCGTGTGGAACGAGGCTATTATTTCTGCATGGGAACAGCCTCCACGGACCATATCCAAAACCATTCTCACTAAAAAGACCGAGACACTGAAAGGGGGCCAACCACAACAGGGTGCTACATCCACGGATGCTCCACAGCCAGCTGATAAACCCAAGGTTGCTCCACTGCAAGCTGGTGCTGCCCCCAAAGGTTCTTTCCAGCAGGCTGCTACACCAAAAGATCTTCCAGAGAAGGGAGCTTCACCAGAAAATGCTCCAGAGAAGGTAGCTTCAGCTTCACCTAAAGATACTCCCCAGAAGGTAGTTGCTACAAAATGTAATATTAGTGACGTTACACCAAAAGACGTGCCACTAAAGGGAGCTACAACAAAACCCGTGCCACTGAAGATTCTTAAAAGGACGGATTTTCTACAGCAGGAAATTACCTTCAAGGTGGCTCCACAGCCAGCTGCTAAACCCAAGTTTGCTCCACTGCAAGCTGGTGCTACTCCTAAAGATACTCCCCAGAAGGAGGCTTCTACAAAACTTACTACTACTAACGTTACACCAAACGACGTGCCACTAAAGGGAGCTACAACAAAACCTGTGAAGGTTGTTAGATGGAAGGATCTAGAGCAGGACATTACCATCAAGGTGGCTCCACAGCCAGCTGCTAAACCCAAGTTTTCTCCACTGCAAGCTGGTGCTACACCAAAAGATGTTCCCCAGAAGGTAGCTTCAGCTTCACCTGAAGATACTCCCCAGGAGGTAGCTTCTTCAAAACTTAATACTACTAGCGTTACACCAAAAGACGTACCACTAAAGGGAGCTACAACAAAACCTGTGAAGGTTGTTAGATGGAAGGATCTAGAGCAGGACATTACCATCAAGGTGGCTCCACAGCCAGCTGCTAAACCCAAGTTTGCTCCACTGCAAGCTGGTGCTACACCAAAAGATGTTCCCCAGAAGGTAGCTTCAGCTTCACCTGAAGATACTCCCCAGGAGGTAGCTTCTTCAAAACTTAATACTACTAGCATTACACCAAAAGACGTACCAGTAAAGGGAGCTACAACAAAACCTGTGAAGGTTGTTAGATGGAAGGATCTAGAGCAGGACATTACCATCAAGGTGGCTCCACAGCCAGCTGCTAAACCCAAGTTTGCTCCACTGCAAGCTGGTGCTACACCAAAAGATGTTCCCCAGAAGGTAGCTTCAGCTTTACCTGAAGATACTCCCCAGGAGGTAGCTTCTTCAAAACTTAATACTACTAACGTTACACCAAAAGACGTACCACTAAAGGGAGCTATAACAAAACCTGTGAAGGTTGTTAGATGGAAGGATCTAGAGCAGGACATTACCATCAAGGTGGCTCCACAGCCAGCTGCTAAACCCAAGTTTGCTCCACTGCAAGCTGGTGCTACACCAAACGATGTTCCCCAGAAGGTAGCTTCAGCTTCACCTGAAGATACTCCCCAGGAGGTAGCTTCTTCAAAACTTAATGCTACTAACGTTACACCAAAAGACCTGCCACTAAAAGGAGCTACACCAAAAGCCGTGAAGGTTGTTAGATGGAAGGATCTAGAGCAGGACATTACCATCAAGGTGGTTCCACAGCAGGCTTCTGCTACACCCGAGCGTGTATCACTACAAGCGAATACACCTTCAGGTGCTGCACAGCAGGCTGGTGAGGCCTCTGAAATGATAAGGGGCCCTGTCCAGAGGAAAACACTTTGGAAAGCCCCACCACCTTACCTTACTCCTAAAGATGCTTCACAGAAGGGTGCTCCACAGCAGGTTGCAGCTACACCTGAGCGTGTATCACCACCTTCAGGTGCAGCACAGCAGGCTGGTGAGGCCAGCGACCTGACAAGGGGCCCTGTCCTGAGAAAAACTCTTTGGAAGGCAACACAACCTCTCCGTACGCCTAAGCAAAAACACTTGGCTATGGTTTGGGCTAGTAAGATTGAAGCCAATGATTATAAACGGGGTCCAGTTCAACAGAAAAAACTTTGGACACCACCACCACCAACCTCTCCAAAAGAACACAGGGTCAGTGATTACTGGAAACCTCACTGGACAGCACCACAGTTCCGCCAACTTTCAGAAGCACTTTCGAGTGAAGCTAAGGCAAGTGGGGATGAAGCAAGTGATTTTATGAGCTGTCTTATGCAGCAGAAAAATATCTGCACAGCGCCACACACCACTCAGGCCTGTGACGAGGTGGAGGCTACCCCCCAGCACGCCATGACTGTTGTCCCGGAGCTCCAGCCTCAGCAGCTCAGCAGCCATCAGACGGAGGAGATCAACACACTAAAGGAGGAGAACGGAGCCTTAAGCTCTTCCCTCCAGCAGGCAAGCTGCGAAAAGATGGAGGAGACAAATAACCTAGAGGAGAACGAAGCCTTAAGCTCTTCCCTCCAGCAGGCAAGCTGCGAAAAGATGGAGGAGACAAATAACCTGGAGGAGAACGAAGCTTTAAGATCTTCCCTCCAGCAGGCAAGCTGCGACAAGGAGGAGAACAATAAGCTAAAAGAGGAGAACGAAGCTTTAAGATCTTCCCTCCAGCAGGCAAGCTGCGACAAGGAGGAGAACAATAAGCTAAAAGAGGAGAACAAAGCGTTGAGAGCTGAAGTGAAGCAGCTAAATAAAAGGCTGGTGGAAAAGATCAGTGACCTGATGGAGGAGGCTCTTCAGAGGCAAAATGAAAGACAGAAGGAAACTGAAGTCTACCTGGCTGAGCAGAGAGAGAAGAACAATGTGCTGAAGGCTAAACTGGCCCAGACGCTTGAAAACCTTGAGAGTCATCAGCTGCAGTGGCAGGAGGGGAGAACCCGTCTCCTCCAGTCGCTCAGCAACAATCAGAACACCCTGCAGGAGAAAACATGCAGCGGTGTGAAAGACGAGATTGACGACCAAGGGGAGCCAACAACAAGCCAACAAAAAGGCAACACTAAGCCGAAAAAAATTTCTCTCAGGAAAAGATTCCTCCGGATGTTCAAATAAACTAGAGGACAATTTGCCACCATATCCCACCAACCCCCAACTCCCCATCCTTATTATCTGTATTTCTATTAGTCTGTAGACATCTGTAGAGATGTGATCTCTCTACATATTGCTACTGCTAATACCCCATCCGTCCATTATTCTCCCAACCATCTGTAGAGATGTGATCTCTCTACATATTGCTACTGCTAATACCCCATCCGTCCATTATTCTCCCAACCATCTGTAGAGATGTGATCTCTCCCCAGATTTCTTCTTCCCGTGTGGGGAGTTCTTCCTTATCTTCTTAGAGTTTGCATGTTCTCCCCGTGTTAGCTTGGGTTTTCTCCGGGTGTCTCCGGTTCTCCCACAGTCCCACATCCGATCCAGCATGCAATCAATAAGAAGTAACATATACTATCAATAAAAAAACAATTAAATCAATCTAAATCTGAATCTAAATGCATTTTATCCATATACAAGTTTATGTTATTAAGTTAAGTTTCTAAGCATGACACAATGTTGGAGAAAAGGAATAAAATAAGTATCATATGTTACGTGGAGGAAACATTTTAGAGAGATTTTTAACTGTGTTGAGAGTGCTGAATATCATGTTGGTGATGTCATTAATAATGATTGTGTGGTCATTAGACCTGATGAAGTGTGTCATGCTATTGAGAAATTGGCAGTGAACAAAGCATGTGGTCTTGACCAATAACAGCTGGACACCTGAAGTATGCAATCTCAGTGTTACTTGCTATATATTTCTCTGGATTATTAGCGCATGGCATATTACCTGACTCTGCGTTACCTGTACTATTAGTGCCAGTTATTAAGGACAAAACCTGTAAGGTATCAAGCATAAAAAACTACAGGCCAATCACTCTAGCGAGTATACTCTCTAAAGTGTTAGAACAAATTCTATTTGATAGATTACAAGAATATATAATAACCACTGACAATCAATTTGGTTTTAAAAAGAAACATGGCACAGATGTGTGTATGCACTGAAATAACTTGTTACCAAGTAAGCCATGGTTCAACAATGTGTTTATATTTCCTTGATGCATCCAAAGCTTTTGACCGTGTTAATCACGGTAAACTGTTTATAAAATTACAAGAACGAGGGGTCCCCCCATATCTAATACGTATCTTGCATTATTGGTACTTCCATCAAACTATGCAAGCTAGATGGGGGAAGACAATATCGGCTCCTTTCCCAGTTACCAATGGGGTTAGACAAGGTGGAATATTGTCACTTGTTCTTTTCAATTTATATATGGATGATCTTTCTAGGACATTAGAAGTGTGTAAGACTGGCTGCATGGTGGGGGATAGGCATATTAATCATCTGATGTATGCAGATGATTTAATTGTTACGTCTCCATATTACAGCTAAAAGAAGGGCTGAAAATAAATAACGTTCTCCATGATGAGGTCAATCAGAAGAACGTGAAAAAGATCAGTGACGTGGAGGTCCAGCTATTGTCTAAGAAGGTCTATGAAGCCCGACGGGGAGTTAACCCTCTCTTTCCATAACAGGATTTCTTCCCTTCGCATGAGGAACAGAGCTATTATTTCTGCAGGGGAAAAGCCTCCACAGACCATACCTAAAACCATTCTTACAAAAAAGGCGAGACAGTGAAAGGGGGCCCACCACAACAGGCTGCTACAGCCACGGATGCTCCACAGCCAGCTGCTAAACCCAAGGTTGCTCCACTGCAAGCTGGTGCTCTTGTTCCAAATAGAGCCATATTCACAGGGTAGTTAAGGGCCTAATAAAATAGCATTCGGGCAATTTTCAGCCCAACCAATGTTACATACCCTATTAGGAGACCTTAAGGAACCGTGTAAAATACCCTATATAATCATTCTATCACCCTTTTAAGAGGGCCTCTGAAGCCGAGACTCTCCAACAAGAGTCTCTGAAACAAATAGCTGATTCATTTATTGGCATTTCCTTTCAATACTTTTCTGCTCCTGTTGTCACTTTGCAGTTATAATAATTAAATTAAAAAAATGATTGTAATATACATATTGAATAACTATTGTCTGGCCTCCCATTTCAAAAGATGCACTTTTGAAAATGAACAAAAAGATCTAAAAGAACATTCCATCCTGTTTCTTTTGACGCATCATCATTCCATTCCACTCCTTTGATGAATCTTTAGCATATAGGATCAACACCCTTTAAAACTCACAATCTCACAATCTCATCCAGAGCCGTCAGACACAGACACTCAGAGACATTAACGGAGCTTAACAGACAGACTGCCAAATCTTTACGATGGAGAACTCCAAAGTTAAACAAAACAAGAAAGGCAAGAATAAAGGGAAGAAAATCATTATCCAGCCGAACGAGGGTTCTTTCAATTCCTGGAATAACAGGATTTCTTCCCTTCGCGTGTGGAACGAGGCTATTATTTCTGCATGGGAACAGCCTCCACGGACCATATCCAAAACCATTCTCACTAAAAAGACCGAGACACTGAAAGGGGGCCAACCACAACAGGGTGCTACATCCACGGATGCTCCACAGCCAGCTGATAAACCCAAGGTTGCTCCACTGCAAGCTGGTGCTGCCCCCAAAGGTTCTTTCCAGCAGGCTGCTACACCAAAAGATCTTCCGGAGAAGGGAGCTTCACCAGAAAATGCTCCAGAGAAGGTAGCTTCAGCTTCACCTAAAGATACTCCCCAGAAGGTAGTTGCTACAAAATGTAATATTAGTGACGTTACACCAAAAGACGTGCCACTAAAGGGAGCTACAACAAAACCCGTGCCACTGAAGATTCTTAAAAGGACGGATTTTCTACAGCAGGAAATTACCTTCAAGGTGGCTCCACAGCCAGCTGCTAAACCCAAGTTTGCTCCACTGCAAGCTGGTGCTACTCCTGAAGATACTCCCCAGAAAGAGGCTTCTACAAAACTTACTACTACTAACGTTACACCAAACGACGTGCCACTAAAGGGAGCTACAACAAAACCTGTGAAGGTTGTTAGATGGAAGGATCTAGAGCAGGACATTACCATCAAGGTGGCTCCACAGCCAGCTGCTAAACCCAAGTTTGCTCCACTGCAAGCTGGTGCTACACCAAAAGATGTTCCCCAGAAGGTAGCTTCAGCTTCACCTGAAGATACTCCCCAGGAGGTAGCTTCTTCAAAACTTAATGCTACTAACGTTACACCAAAAGACCTGCCACTAAAAGGAGCTACACCAAAAGCCGTGAAGGTTGTTAGATGGAAGGATCTAGAGCAGGACATTACCATCAAGGTGGCTCCACAGCAGGCTTCTGCTACACCCGAGCGTGTATCACTACAAGCGAATACACCTTCAGGTGCTGCACAGCAGGCTGGTGAGGCCTCTGAAATGATAAGGGGCCCTGTCCAGAGGAAAACACTTTGGAAAGCCCCACCACCTTACCTTACTCCTAAAGATGCTTCACAGAAGGGTGCTCCACAGCAGGTTGCAGCTACACCTGAGCGTGTATCACCACCTTCAGGTGCAGCACAGCAGGCTGGTGAGGCCAGCGACCTGACAAGGGGCCCTGTCCTGAGAAAAACTCTTTGGAAGGCAACACAACCTCTCCGTACGCCTAAGCAAAAACACTTGGCTATGGTTTGGGCTAGTAAGATTGAAGCCAATGATTATAAACGGGGTCCAGTTCAACAGAAAAAACTTTGGACACCACCACCACCAACCTCTCCAAAAGAACACAGGGTCAGTGATTACTGGAAACCTCACTGGACAGCACCACAGTTCCGCCAACTTTCAGAAGCACTTTCGAGTGAAGCTAAGGCAAGTGGGGATGAAGCAAGTGATTTTATGAGCTGTCTTATGCAGCAGAAAAATATCTGCACAGCGCCACACACCACTCAGGCCTGTGACGAGGTGGAGGCTACCCCCCAGCACGCCATGACTGTTGTCCCGGAGCTCCAGCCTCAGCAGCTCAGCAGCCATCAGACGGAGGAGATCAACACACTAAAGGAGGAGAACGGAGCCTTAAGCTCTTCCCTCCAGCAGGCAAGCTGCGAAAAGATGGAGGAGACAAATAACCTAGAGGAGAACGAAGCCTTAAGCTCTTCCCTCCAGCAGGCAAGCTGCGAAAAGATGGAGGAGACAAATAACCTGGAGGAGAACGAAGCTTTAAGATCTTCCCTCCAGCAGGCAAGCTGCGACAAGGAGGAGAACAATAAGCTAAAAGAGGAGAACGAAGCTTTAAGATCTTCCCTCCAGCAGGCAAGCTGCGACAAGGAGGAGAACAATAAGCTAAAAGAGGAGAACAAAGCGTTGAGAGCTGAAGTGAAGCAGCTAAATAAAAGGCTGGTGGAAAAGATCAGTGACCTGATGGAGGAGGCTCTTCAGAGGCAAAATGAAAGACAGAAGGAAACTGAAGTCTACCTGGCTGAGCAGAGAGAGAAGAACAATGTGCTGAAGGCTAAACTGGCCCAGACGCTTGAAAACCTTGAGAGTCATCAGCTGCAGTGGCAGGAGGGGAGAACCCGTCTCCTCCAGTCGCTCAGCAACAATCAGAACACCCTGCAGGAGAAAACATGCAGCGGTGTGAAAGACGAGATTGACGACCAAGGGGAGCCAACAACAAGCCAACAAAAAGGCAACACTAAGCCGAAAAAAATTTCTCTCAGGAAAAGATTCCTCCGGATGTTCAAATAAACTAGAGGACAATTTGCCACCATATCCCACCAACCCCCAACTCCCCATCCTTATTATCTGTATTTCTATTAGTCTGTAGACATCTGTAGAGATGTGATCTCTCTACATATTGCTACTGCTAATACCCCATCCGTCCATTATTCTCCCAACCATCTGTAGAGATGTGATCTCTCTACATATTGCTACTGCTAATACCCCATCCGTCCATTATTCTCCCAACCATCTGTAGAGATGTGATCTCTCCCCAGATTTCTTCTTCCCGTGTGGGGAGTTCTTCCTTATCTTCTTAGAGTTTGCATGTTCTCCCCGTGTTAGCTTGGGTTTTCTCCGGGTGTCTCCGGTTCTCCCACAGTCCCACATCCGATCCAGCATGCAATCAATAAGAAGTAACATATACTATCAATAAAAAAACAATTAAATCAATCTAAATCTGAATCTAAATGCATTTTATCCATATACAAGTTTATGTTATTAAGTTAAGTTTCTAAGCATGACACAATGTTGGAGAAAAGGAATAAAATAAGTATCATATGTTACGTGGAGGAAACATTTTAGAGAGATTTTTAACTGTGTTGAGAGTGCTGAATATCATGTTGGTGATGTCATTAATAATGATTGTGTGGTCATTAGACCTGATGAAGTGTGTCATGCTATTGAGAAATTGGCAGTGAACAAAGCGTGTGGTCTTGACCAATAACAGCTGGACACCTGAAGTATGCAATCTCAGTGTTACTTGCTATATATTTCTCTGGATTATTAGCGCATGGCATATTACCTGACTCTGCGTTACCTGTACTATTAGTACCAGTTATTAAGGACAAAACCTGTAAGGTATCAAGCATAAAAAACTACAGGCCAATCACTCTAGCGAGTATACTCTCTAAAGTGTTAGAACAAATTCTATTTGATAGATTACAAGAATATATAATAACCACTGACAATCAATTTGGTTTTAAAAAGAAACATGGCACAGATTTGTGTATGCACTGAAATAACTTGTTACCAAGTAAGCCATGGTTCAACAATGTGTTTATATTTCCTTGATGCATCCAAAGCTTTTGACTGTGTTAATCACGGTAAACTGTTTATA
The DNA here is from genome assembly GCA_023566125.1 of Zingel zingel. NCBI lineage: Eukaryota > Metazoa > Chordata > Actinopteri > Perciformes > Percidae > Zingel > Zingel zingel. Next base: position 30,400,794 of record CM042329.1, on the reverse strand, counting down.
AAATTACAAGAACGAGGGGTCCCCCCATACCTAATACGTATCTTGCATTATTGGTACTTCCATTAAACTATGCAAGCTAGATGGGGGAAGACAATATCGGCTCCTTTCCCAGTTACCAATGGGGTTAGACAAGGTGGAATATTGTCACTTGTTCTTTTCAATTTATATATGGATGATCTTTCTAGGACATTAGAAGTGTGTAAGACTGGCTGCATGGTGGGGGATAGGCATATTAATCATCTGATGTATGCAGATGATTTAATTGTTATGTCTCCATATTACAGCTAAAAGAAGGGCTGAAAATAAATAACGTTCTCCATGATGAGGTCAATCAGAAGAACGTGAAAAAGATCAGTGACGTGGAGGTCCAGCTATTGTCTAAGAAGGTCTATGAAGCCGAGACTCTCCGTAAGTTGGAGCAGATGGAGGAGGCTCTTCAAAGGCAAAAGGAAAGCCAGAAGGAAACGGAAGTCTACCTGGCCAAGCAGAGAGAGGAGAACAACGCGCCGCTGAAGGCTAAACTGGCCCAGACGCTTAACAACCTGGAGAGTCAGCAGCTGCAGTGGCAGGAGGAGAGAACCCGTCTCTTCCAGTCGCTCAGCGACATTCAAAACACCCTGCAGGAGACGAGATGCGCTGGTGTGAATGACAGGATTCAGAACCAGATTGAGGACCAAGGCGGTCAGTGTAATGCTTATCAGTTCAATTTTCTAAGCACAGACATTTGGAAAAACAGGAAAATGTGTTCAAATATCCAATTTTTCATTTTTTTTCCGCCTTGACAAATAAAAAAATTGGAGCTTTAAACTGTTTTTCCAATTTTCTGCTTTTATTTAGATAATCAGAAATTTAGAAAATTACAAAATTGCATCTGGGATCCAATTATTCAATACTGCAATGGTATTCTCTCCCTCGTTCTGCCTAGCTACATCCCGCCCCCCCACTCGAAACCATCAGTTTCAAGCACCTCTGTATCAGTTTTTTTTTTTTGGTCCATATGCAATTAATGACCTGCATATTCCGCAAAGTGTGTAACTTGTGTGACTGTTTTTTATTCACATGCTGACATGTACAGTGACATATAGAACAAAGTGTGGAATTTCCAGGGACTGATGTGGTGGTGGCTGAACACCCAAATGGACGGCCACAGTGAAAAGGTGTTAAACACCATATTACAAAATCAGTCCCTGGCTGCAGCGTCTCGCTCAGTAGGTGAGGAGACACGTAGCGAACCTACACCGGATGCAATGGCACAGGATCAAATTACAAAAATGTACGTCAAGAAATTCACAGATCAGCTGGTTTCGCGTATATCAACAAATGCAACAGTGAGACGGACCAGAATCCCAGAAGCCACCATTAGCCGTCTTTTTAAAAGAATCTGGGCCAAAGTTGAGGGTGTAGATTTTGATAGCCGCTGGAAAACCTTTAAAAACCTTGACAAGGCCATTTACCAGGACTTGTGTAAGAACTGGGGCAGTGCAGGAGAGATAATGGTCTCCATGCAACGAGAGGAACCAGAACTGATAAACTATATTGCCTACCTAGTATCACTAACACAACAAAGCTACCTTGGCTAGACCTGAAACCAAAATAAGGAATAAGGGAAAGAAAATACTTCCATCAAGAATACTTCTGAATAATACTCTTTATAAACTGCTTTTAGAGCTCTGTGGAACTACCACCACCCCATAGAATATCAATATTTCTTTCATCGTTCTCACAATAATTCAATATTTTTGATTTGACGTTAGAAGAAACAGAATAATTACACAAAGACAACTGGGACTTACTGCTCTTCCAAGACGTCAACTTGTAAGTGAAAAGAAGATGATGCTAGGTCTTAACATTTATATTTCAAATATATGTATAACGTTATACATATATAATTTTTGATGGTGTGAAAGGTAACTCATATAGTGTCAGACTAAACCCCTCCGTTTGTTTTTATAACATATACAGTAAACTATTAAGGCTGTTGTATGCTTCTGCGTCAAATCAACGGCGTACCCCCGCAGACCCCTCAGCGTCGGTGCGACCCCCTCTTTGAGACCTTCGCCGTAGCTCGACATGCACCTCAAAAAATGTGTAAGTTTGCACCGAGGCGACGCAGACCGCAAGGACTGTGATTGGTCAACTCGTCCTGTGTGTTGATAGTCTGTGTTTCAAGCAGCCTACTGTGAGGAGTAGCAACATGCTAGTTCACTGACATCAGCTTTGCAAATAAACTCAGACATATTTTGGTTACAATGACGGCGTTATCCGTTTACGTTAACGTTTTCAAATTAGCACTTCACCAGCAAGCAGTACTTTGTGGGCAGTTGTGCTAAAGTTTGCTCGCTAACATAACATAAACTGGCTGGCAAATAACCTCAGACTTATCACCCCCTAGCGTTATGGTGGTAAAATGCACCGCAATGCAAAGCAACCCCGGCGCAGAACTCCGAAAGGGTCACGACACTGTAGGAGCAACGGCGTCGCTATGGCGTGGAGTTGACGCAGAAGCATAAAACAGCCTTTAGTTTGATTATATTGTCACATAGTTTGTAATCACATAATTAATGTCATGACACCAGTATCAGTTTAAATATATTTATTTACAACGTGAACAACCATCTCAGTATTGTGCATTGAATCACACAGTTTCTGCTGTGACCTGCGACCAGACCTCGACCTTCAGACCCAGTAGCAGTAGCCCATATTTATAAAGCCCACATGAGGTCACAGTCCGCGCTATTTTTGTGTCAGGTCACAGCTATGAGACCTACGGCACATTAGCAAGCACAACTACTAGAGGATACGGATACGCAAAAGTCACTAGTACAATATTCTTGATGTATGCTGTGCTGTTGGCTGTATTAACAGTCATAAAAGAAACCCTGGGCTACAATTTTATTCCATCCCAAAAGGAGAAGGTTCGTCTGCAAACTTCAAGCGACAGAGACGATTTTCTCCCTGTTTAGTCAGCAAGCTAACTCAAGCTAACGTTAGCTCTGTAGAATAAATACCACACATATAAACACAAAACTGCTTTGCCAGCTTAATCGTGTTGTAACTAAGATATCTTCCGAAAAAAATGTAATGGATGAATTGAGCAACTATATGTTCACGAACTTCAAGCAATAGAGACGATTTCCTGTCCCTGTTTAATGTTAGGCAGCCAGTCAATTGAGCTAAAGTTAGCTTTGTAGAGATCATGGGATTTTCCAAACTAAATAAATACTGCACATATAATACAAAACTGCTTTGCTAGCTCAATCTTGTTATAACTAAGATATCAGCTGAAAAAAAATACTCTTTTAATTGATAGATTTACCTTGTATACGTCCACGAACAATTTTCTGTCCCTGTTTAACATTAGTTAACCAGTCAAGTAAGCTAACGTTTAAAGCTTTGTAGAGATCGTGGGATTTCCCAAACTGAATAAATACCTCACATTTGACCACAAAACTTCTTTGCTAGCTTAATCGTGTTGTAAGTAAGATATCTGTTGAAAACAAATATTTTTTCTGTCGACAGATTTAGCTCCTCTACGTCTGCGAAATTCACATGTAGCAGCTATTTTTAAAGGCTGATTTATTGTTCTGCGGAGGCTCCGCGCAGAGTTTTCGCTGAATGTAACGTGCATAGTCTTTGCTTGATACACCGTGACCCTTTTTGTGGATTACTTTTTTTTTTCATGTCATTGGATTACGGCAAAATACGGATCTTTTTTCTTAACGTTTTATGGTGTGATTGTGCTTCGTTTCTGGAAGCGCAATCACGCAATCATTCTGGCTCGAATGTCAAACTACGCTTATGCACGTAAGTTGCCAGATGTTTATACTTGTGTGTTTGTGTGTGCGTCAATTTCTTTAAAAGAATAGCAAGGGTGGCATGTGTGTGTGCGTGGGGAGTGTGTGACGGTAATTTGCGAGCCCAGATAGCAAATAGAAAACGATGTTAAATCAACATCCCGCTGTCAACGATAAAGTCATTGAATCAACGTCGAAATCTGATGTTGATTTTTCATCATTTTGCACCCTCCATTATCATTGAAATAACGTTTAAATCATACCTAGAGATCAACAGGATTTCAATTACAATGGATATTGAAACAATGTTGAAATCCCAGCATATCAACGAAACTTCAATGGTAGCCAATATTAGTATACCACAGGTTTAATCTAAAAATGTCTAAATTAATATATTAAAAACATTATTTTTAGACTATAATTCTGCTTTAACAACAGCCAAGATGGGCTATGAGCAAAATATAGAATGGCAGACTAAGCCTTTAGACTATAGCCTAGACTTTCTAGCACGAATGACACCCCACGCATTTAAAAAAAAATGAAACGATCGTTTTTATTGTATTTTTTTATTTTAACACGCTAACTACAGCGTCGGTTGTCCAGCTCCTCCCACCCGGTCTGGGGCGTAGTGCAGCCACTTCTGCCCAGCTTGTGAGAATTCATAGGCATTTGCCGTAGGCTACTCAGTCGTTGAGTCAGGGCATCTAAAATAGAAAACAAGTAAAAGTACATTTCAGTTTAACATTAGCATTAGCCTAAGACTTCTGCCTGTGAAGGATATAAACTTGATAGTCTTTGTCTGTCTTTGAAATGCTTTACAACAGAATATGTTCAACATTGACATATTCATTGCCCTCGGCTCAACTGTTAATGGCAACAAGATCATACAAATATAATTTTCAGAAGCCTCAAACTATAATAATTTCACACTTACATCCACTGAGTCACTGTAGTCCGTACAAGCATTGGTCTGTCGACTACTGAGAATATTGAAAGCCAAACTGGCCCTGTAGTCACTGTAAACATCTGCAGTGATGTCATTGCATTGGGTGATGAAAGCATGTTTAGTTATGTCAACAGCAACTTCAGAAGTGACGACCATGAAAACGTCAAGGAACACCCACAGGTGATCTGTGGAAAGAAAAACAAGCACAACAAACTTTAAGGGACCTATCTTGCACCCGGCTGCAACTCGCAGATTGAACTTCTGACGCACGGAAAGAACACGCACTTTTGATAGCCCCAGTGATGGTGAATGTAAACTCCCATGCTATAAAAAACTGCACCAAAACAGACATATCAATGCACAACCCCAATGCATAAAACATGAATAAATCATCAGAGCCAGCCGCTCCATAATAAAAACATGGTTGATCTGATCCTCTGTAGCCATACTTACTGTACCTGTTGCTATAATCTCTCCTGCAGCATTGGTCACCATCCCTGTTGCTTCTGGTAATCCACATCCAGACCTCACTGTCCTGTCTTTCTACCTGGTGTGGTGGCCATAGACTGTATATAAGTATGGACCAACAGATCCCGTTGCTCTGGACGGAGACCAGTGAAGGCCATTAGAAGCACTTTTCCGGTGAGCGCCGAGCGTTACTGAGCAGTCTCCAACTGAGAGAGACGACGTAAATGTGACGTGAGCAACCTGTCAGAAAGTTGTAAGTCTTCTGGTAGCTGTGCCGAGAGAAATCTCAATCATTCCCAATCTAGCAGAGACGGAGAGCCTAGTTATATCTAAAGAGATGGATACAGGCTAATTATTGCTAACTAAAATGCTAGTTAACATTAGTAATTAAACTTAAACAGCTAATGTAAGTCCAAACTGCCTGCGAGCTTCTCCTGTACTATACGGTAATTCCTCTACTATGCGACAGTAAGTCGCGTGGTTATGACACAATCGTTAGCCTATTTTTACAAAAACGTCTGCTACGGAGCCATAACGTGAGCTACAAGGTAATGGAGCCTTTTATACATTGTTGTGTTTCTTTAGAAATAAACAATGGACAAATAAAGTCTTTAAACGCTTCAGATGTAAAGTTATTCGTGGTCAAAGTGACGTCAAAATGAATGGCAGTCAATGGAATGCTAACGGGGGGTGAGTGCTTATTAGCACCAAAATGGCGCCATAGGAGGTTCGGGTTGTGAGGAGACGCTTACCCATTGACATATATATAATGGACCAACAGATCCCGTTGCTCTGGACGGAGACCAGTGAAGGCCATTAGAAGCACTTTTCCGGTGATGGCTAGCGTTACTGCGCAGCCTCCAACTGAGAGAGACGACGTAAATGTGACGTGAGCAACCTGTCTGAAAGTTGGAAGTCTTCTGGTAGCTGTGTCAAGAGAAATCTCAATCATTCGAAATATTGCAGAGACGGAGAGCGTAGGTATATGTAAGGAGATAACATAGGCAAAGGCTAATTATTGCTAACTAAAATGCTAGTTAACATTAGTAATTACAATTAAACAGCTAATGTGAAACGAAACTGCCTGCACGCTTCTCCTGTACTGTACGGTAATTCCTCTACTATGCGACAGTAAGTCGCGTGGTTATGACACAATCGTTAGCCTGTTTTTACAAAAACATCTGCTATGGAGCCATAACGTGAGCTACAAGGTAATGGAGCCTTTTATACATTGTCCTGTTTCTTTAGAAATAAACAATGGACAAATTGAGTCTTTAAACGCTTCAGATGTAAAGTTATTCTCTGTCAAAGTGGCGCCAAAATGAATGGCAGTCAATGGGATGCTAACGGGAGGTGATGGCTTTGTAGCATAAAAATGGCGCCATACGGTCTTCGCGGTCTGAGGAGAAGCTTACCTCCTTGCGCTTACCCCCTTGGTGGTGGCTCAGATGTGTCGCTAACATGCTAGCAGTATTAGCGCTAGTGCTGTAGCTGCACTTCATTTTAAAAACAAATCAGTCCGTTTGCAGCATTTTTCACCGTCAGCCAACAGTGCTCTCTTATATTTCGCTCTCTTTTTCTCCGACCCTCCCCCCTGCCCTTGTGTCGCTTGATGCCTCGATTCATAGCTTCCAACTTCAATATTCAACTTCCAACAACCACGCTGACGCAGCTGGTCTACTCGATTCTGTCTTGAAATTCCTAGAAGGCGTTGCTTCATTTTAACTTTTGCAAACAAATAATCAAATACAAGGAATGCAGGTAGATTTGTTTTATTTCAAACCATGCACGTTTTTGAACATCTGATCTGAATAAGTAAATTCGCTACAAAACAATGCAGACTGATGTAAAAGTTCGTGACCGTAGAGGGCAACCATGACTGTGATATCGAGAGACTCACGTGTGGTGTAAATACTGATCAGATTACATTACAAATAGATGTAAAGGATTTAGTGAAGTTTGGCCGCTTGAAAGGGGATCGAGAGAAATTATATGGGCCGCTGTTTACAATTAAAGGGATATTTCACCGTTGGAAAGATGAATATATCTTTAAATTTGGGTCACTTATGTTACTAGAAATGTGATTTTTTTTTTAGAAATTGGTGGCTTCTAGGCCGAGAAAAGCATTACTGTGTTACATACATCTTCTGGCATAAAATGCCGACTGCAGACAGTGGTGTGTCTCCTTATAACGAAATGATCACGCTTAATGTTTCGGACCCATATCGCCCTGGTGGAAACCTACCCCAGAGTTATTTTTCTCCGACACAGAGCAGCTCGGCACACAACAAAAACTGCTGTTCGGATGTTGCCATTTCTGATATTTTAACATTCTGACATTTTAATTAAAACAAATACACTAAAGTTTGATCAGAAATAAGAATTTTATTATGATAAGCGAAACTTAACAGTTACCTCAGAGATCACCTACCGCTGCAGATGTGTACGGAAGTGAAAAGCGGAAATGATTAGACCTGTTTTCCGGTTTGAACGCTGGGCGCTCCGCATAACCCAAGCTAGCTAGACTATCTGTATCGGAGTTTTCTCTCGCACGACTATTTTGCAGCAGCTCCGTGTGGAGTTTAGCACCGCCCATGATGATTCTGACTGGTTTGAAGAAATGCCATTAAACCAGAGCACGTTTTCCTCCCATCCCTGATTGCTATGTGGAGTATAGGCAGACCCTCCTTCAGCGCGCTGTGGAGGAGGGTCTGGCAAAGGAGACTAACTTTCTCTCAATTTAAGATATTCAGGAGTATATTCTAAAGGAATTAAATCACATAATTGTTCCTTTATATTTATATTATTCTTCATCTAAAGCTGTAATATGATTAAGTGATAAGATTAAAGTCTAAATATTATAGCTGTCACATAAATGTAGTAGAATAGTTTCCTCTGAATGGAGTAAAAATCACTGGTGCAATGTAACGAAGTACATACAGTATAGTTGTTTTCAATTTTGAGGTTCTTGTACTTTACTAGAGTGCTTTCATTTCATGCTACTTATTTTTACTCTTTTGGTTTGGTTTTGATGGTTTTCGTTTCCTGCTGACCCCACACATCCTGGTCACAAACTGTTCAACCTCCTTCCCTCTGGTAGATACAGGGCACTGTTCGCCAAAACCAGCCGACACAAAGACAGTTTCTTTCCCCAAGCAGACACACACACACACACACACACACACACACACACACACACGCACGCACGCACACACACGTTTGTTTCACTATCTTTGTGGGGACCCGTCATTGACATAATGCATTCCCTAGCCCCTTACCCTAACCTTAACCATCACAACTAAATGCCTAACCTTAACCCTTACCCTCACCCTAACCATAACCTAATTCTAACCCTAATCCTAAAACCAAGTCTTAACCCTCTAACAGACCTTTAACCTTGTGGGGTCCAGCATTTTGGGCCCCACAAGGCTGTGCAGACCCCACAAGTATACTGTATTCCCCGGTTTTTGGACCCCACGAATATAGTAAAACAAGCACACACAAAACACACACACAAAACGCGCGCACACACACACACACACACACACACACACACACACACACACACACACACACACACAGCCTAACACTGAACAAATCCTACAATTACAATATTGTTATAAATATATTACCATTACAATGAACTGCCTTGCACTATATTTATATTTAAATCTCAAATCTCAGACTATACTGATATTGCACTGTTCCTTCCCTCTCGTCAATTGTTTATTGTATATGTTTTGTAAATTATATTGTATTGTTATACTGCATACTTAACAGTAAGAAATATATATATATATATATATATATATATATATATATATATATATATATATATATATATATATATATATATATATATATTTCTTACTGTCCTTTCTGGTTTTATTCTTTATATGTTAAGTGAGTGTTGTAATTCCTTGTTTGTTTACGCAAACCTGGCTGATTGTGATTCAAATCTCCTGCTCCACCCTCCAGTCCAGCTGGTGGCGCTAACACACCCGGACGCCGCGTGCGCGCCACTTAAAACCAAAATCAAAAGAAGTCGAGCAGCAGTAACGGAAAGAAACAGGAAGAATTAGAAGAAGACAACATCGGCACCACAATGAATAGGAGACTAATCAAGGTAAAAGAAAAAATGTTCCCGCATTTTAGAATTTAAGCTATTTTGTGAGGTTTTAAATAACTTGTTTCGGCTTCATGCGTGTAGTTACAGTGCCGTCGAACAAGAGAAAATGTCGTTAACGCGATAGTTTAACGTTCATCTGTCCAACAAAATGAAAGGATAACGACGTCCAACGGACGGCAACTAGTTTTAGTTTTAGTTTGAGACGCCGGCAGGGCGCGACTCAAGACAACTTGGACAGATAAAGCGTGAAGTCGGACAACATGTGTTATTCTTAATCTTTAAACCAAGTAGCTTTAAGCAACACCGCTTTCATGGCGAGAAGAAGCTGTGGCGGCTTGTTTTACGCGCTGTCACCGTCTGAAGGCTGTACAGAAAACATGGAGACTTTTGGGGTTGGGACGTGACGTCAGACGTCGACTGGGAGATAATATCTCACAAAAATAAATTGTATTGTGAAATAAGAAGACCAGACAACCGTCAATGATGTCGTGATACATGTTTAAATAGGTAAATGGTGTACTTTGTACTCCTTTACATTTGTCTGACAGCTTTAGGCTACGTTCAGACTGCAAAAGTGGCCCAAATCTTATTTTTTGGGGGGTCAAAAGTAGTGTGAATACTCAAATCTTGCCCAGATCTTAATTTTTCAAATCAGATTTAGACCACTTCCATATGGAAATTAGTTTATCCTGCAACATATTCTCAAACTGGATAAACTAATTTACATTTCATCCTTCAAAACTATCATATCACCCTTGTTCACGGACATATGCAGTTGCTTCTCTACATAATTTCCCCAGCTAAATATTGTGTACCTGTGCACTTATCTCATTATAAGTGTTTGTATTGCAAATTGTATTTATGTAATTTCTAAACTGTATGTATTTCTAATGTATTTTTTTATCTAGCCCTCCTTCCCTTTCCCTAAGTGGCTATGTCACTTGTCAGGCCGCCATTGTAAATAAGAACCTGTTCTTAATGACTTGCCTGTAAAAATAAAGGTACAGATGTGGTCCTGAATCAGACCCAGGTCTGATATTATTTTTTTTTTCAGTGCGGCCGCAGTGTGAACAACAAAGGCAGATTTGATGCGACTTTTACGTCAATCTGATATAGACATTTGTCACAATTATGCACCGGCGGGAGTTAGCCCTAGACACAGACAGTAACATTATAAACTTGACCAGGCCTAAATAATGGAGAACAGTGATGGAGCAAGTCAATGGAGGGAGAGGGAGGTGTTAGATCTAATTAGTGTATGCTCATTAATGTTACAGCTGCCATTACACAGACATTTTTAAATACAAGTGAAAATGCTGACTTCCTCCATAACCTCCCTAACTTAGTGCAACAGCGTGCTGCGTCTGATGTCATTGGTATTGGTCTTTTGCGCATGCGGGTCAGTTCTAAACCGCAAACTGTTCACACTGGGATCTGATATAGGCCATATTTTAAAAGGTAATGTGAACAGCCAAACCAAAAAAATCGGATCTGAGCAAAACATACGAATTAAGCATTAAGACTTGCGGTGTGAACATACTTTTCAGATGACTGTGTTTCCTCCCCTTCCTGTCCAGTGACAACCACGTATCTCCAGATGTGTTGATGTTGAATGTTTGTGATAAACTGAAGGATGAAGTCTTCCTTTATGTGTTGAGAAGATTCTCCTCCTCCTTAAGCTAAATAAAGTCTTTAAAAAGCCTCTTGGGTCAGCTGGAAAATGCACCGAGCTGCAACGATTAGTCAACTAATCGATAAGTCGATCGACGGAAAGAATAATCACCAACTATTTTGATAAAAATGTTCATGCGAAAATGGCAGAAAATGCTGTTTTCAGCCTCTCAATTATGGAGATTTCCTGCTTCTCTGTTTACTAATCAGAATACATTGAATATGTTTGGGTTTTGGACTGACAAAACAAGACATTTAAAGACATCACCTTGGACTTTGAGAAACCAGGATGGGCAGTCTTAATTATTTTGACATTTTAAAGCTGTAAATCATCGTTAGTTGCAGCCCTAATCGTCACAAAGCTGAAAACAGGGCGGTTTTTATGACACCGTGAACAGTTGAATTTTTAGAGATCCGTGGTTCTCACAGGACAGCGACGCTACAAACATCTGATTATCTTATAGACCATGATGCATTGCTGTAGATTAAACTACCCAACAGTATATAAAGGAGTTCAAATGAGCACAACCATAAACATCTACAGCAGTAAAATACAACATAAACATTAATGCAGCAGGAATATTAATCCAGAAACATCAGATAGAAAACACTGACAGGGAACATTTCACTGCAACATACCTTTTACTTTTCACACATTTAAGTACATTTTGCCTTCATATTTTTACTCTTAAGTTAGGTTTTAAATGCAGGACTTTTGCTTGTGGTGGAGTATTTTCACAGTTTCTATCAGTTCTTTTACTTCAGTAAAGGATCTGAATACTTCTTGCACCGCCATAAATGTTGAAATCTGTTTGAAAAGCGTCTTTGCCTCGAGTGTAATGAACTCTGTATGGCTGCCCAGTTTCTACAGCCTCTTACTTACACTTTCAGTGTGACACACCAGTAGTAGTTTTGGTTTTTGATTGTGTTGTGTGTGATACAGCAAAGTTTCTGAATCAGGAATTCCCCTGCCTGATCAAAATGAGTGACTCATCTTGTAACAACTTCCTGAATTCCTCAACGACTTAGTTTTACAATTCAGATATGAAGTGTCTGCTGACAGGAAGCAGAACAGACTGAATCCCTGCTTCCTTTTATATACTTTATTATACGAGTGGTGGAAGTAGTATTCAGATCATTAACTAAAGTAACGTAACAGAACTCAACAGTGTTTAAATATCTACATTCAATATCTCCATTGTCGTTTCAGGTGACACACATACACACACACACCCTTTAACCTAACAAAAGAGTTTTAAGCCTTGAACTGAGCCAACCAGCTACGAGATGAATCGTGAACATAAAACATTTGATTTGGCGCAAAAGAACATTTCACAAAACGGTCAAAAAAAGGCAAAGGTACGAGGCTGTGTACAGGAACGATCGTAGACTTCAATGGTAGAAGTTCATGGGTGCGGTTAACACTTCCATGGTAATAGCTAGCTCCACCAATCAGACTTTGCTGTTAAGCTTGATTTATACTGTATGTATGTTGTAGCCTGACGTGCACCTCTCGAAACATAGCAGGACGTAGCAGGGCACTGAAGGGCATAGCAGGACGTAGCAGGGTACTAAAGGGCATAGCAGGGTACTGAAGGGCATAGCAGGACGTAGCAGGGCACAGCAGGACACTGCAGGGCGTAGCAGGACGTAATAACCTGATATTGAATCAAAATGGAAATGTAATCTGGACCTTGTGAATTGAAATTGAATCGATGAGGAAAATCATTGGCGATACACAGCGCATGTTTGAAATATCTACATTTCTGTCCTAATGATTTACATACCTGAAATTTATAGGCATCTAACAGTTCAAATAAAACTTGATGGCAGGACAGTTGCATTAGATTGTACAGGTGTAAATGTATATTCCCCCTTTTGAACTCAGTCGTCTCGTGATTTTATCCCATTTTAAATCGACTGTTTTGTTTCAGGAGCTTGAAGAAATCCGCAAATGTGGGGCGAAGCATTTCCGCAGCATTCAAGTGGACGAATCAAATCTTTTGAACTGGCAAGGCCTTCTTGTTCCTGTGAGTATCGACTTGTGTTGCTCTTGTGTGTAGCAGCTGTCCTGCCGTTAAAGTTGTTTTATCATGAAACTTTTTTTTTTTTTTTTATGTCTCCCAAATCTACAAAGGATTGTCCTCCATATGACAAGGGAGCATTTCGGATTGAGCTCATCTTCCCCGCGGAGTACCCCTTCAAGCCACCGAAGGTCACGTTCAAGACAAAAATCTACCACCCCAACATCGATGAGAAGGGCCAGGTGTGCCTGCCCATCATCAGTGTCGAGAACTGGAAGCCAGCCACAAGAACGGATCAAGGTGAGGCTTCAGAGATCAGTAATCCTGCCTCTTTTAAACTTATAACCTCTTATAATCTCGAACATAAAACTTTATTTAGCTTAATCATAGTTGGGCTGCACAGTTAATCGCAATTATATCGAAATCACAATATGGACTAGTGCAACATCCAAATCACAAATTTGAGGTACTGGGACTTTACTTTAAAACTGCACATTTTTAATGTATACTCTTTATTGATCCCAAATGGGGAAATAACAATTTACACTCTGTTATTACACACTACACACAGGCCTGAAATACTAGAGGTGTTGAAATTAATCAAATAATCTATGCATCGAATCGTGGACATGGACGATGCTGCATCGATAATCGGCCGGGCCATAATCGATTATTTCTGTTTACAATTTAATGTAGGCCTAACAACCTTTCTGTTTACATATTCTGTTATGTTTTTCACATTCACAAAGTGCCATGTGCTCAGTGCTGTAGTTTTATGTATCCAATGTATTTAGTATTAGAGCACTGCAGAATGTTTGGGTTTTGAAGATTGAAAAGCTATGAATTAAATATCCTATATGGCTTTAATAGAAAAATGTATTTGATGCATCGTGACGCATCGAGATATCGAAGACATGATAATCGTAATCTAATCGGGAGATCAGTGAAGATTCACACCTATGAAATACACACACGCTGAGGTCCTTTACATGCACTAATGGAGAGATGTCAGAGTGAGGGGCTGTGACTGCTGAACCGGCAGAGTGCATACATCCTGTGTATTCTTGTTCCCTCTCTCCTCCAGTGATTCACAATCTCGTTAGTCTGGTGAACAGCCCTCAGCCAGAGCATCCGCTGAGGGCCGACCTGGCAGAGGAGTACAGCAAAGACCGCGCGAAATTCATGAAGAACGCCGAGGAGTTTACAAAGAAACACAGTGAAAAGCGACCCGTCGACTGACGACACAACGCTGCCGTCGGCCTCCTTTCTGTTTCCTGTTCAAAGAGCCTGCCCCGACTCTCTGTTCTCACCCCCCAAAACAACACAGAGATGCCCTGTTCTCGCGTACCTGCTTGTTTTAGCACTCTCCGACCACTTAATAGAGGCTTGTGTTTCTGTTTCACTTTGCCAAAAAAAAAAAGCAGCAACAAAAGAAAGCAGGACTTTTTGTTGAATAGGCAGGCTCTGGCCTCTAGGTGTCACCGTTTGGTTGTTATGACTTCTTTCTACTGATTTTTTGGAGAAAAACAATAAGAAAATTGTCTGAGGTGGCATCCTGAAAAGTAAAATATCATAAATAATAAAAATAAAAATAAGTTTTGTTCTGCTTACTTAAATGTTGAATGTTTTTTTCAGATTAATCAGCTAAATCTAAAGCTGTTTATTTTAGTTGTCTTCTTTGTTTTTCTCTTTTTTCCCCCTCTTAAGATAACACTGTACTTTGTGAAATCACCTGTTGCAGTACACAGAAATTAAATGATGCAGAATTCCCCGTGTAATCTCAGCGATTTGTGAAAATGCAACAACGTTCACGTGTCCCTCGAAAATGTTTTTTTTTTTTTTTTTTGTATTTGAGATATTTGATGAAAAAAAGTCTCCTATAACTAAAGTTCTTCCACCTCAGTTGGCCTCCCAGGAAAGTGCATAGTGTAAGTGAGCATCATATTTAGTGAACTATGGCTCAGACTCAGGCACTTCCAATTGTTTTCATCTTAAATTCGGTGTATTTATCTCTTCTTTTTTTAACAATGTCTTTATTGATTTTTGTTTACTTACAATAAATGGATTTATCTCTTCTAACACGTTCAAAGCTGTTCAGTTCTGCTTTAAAAGAGTAACAGGCAGGGATACCAACTCCTGCTCGTCTTACTCGTCATAACGCTGACAATATTTTCATATTAAGAACAAACTCTACAAAGCACTGATTGGTTCTAGCATTGTGATAGTTTTCAAGCTGCAGTTTGACTCTGGGCTGCAGTCAAGCACTTATATTGTCTTCTCTCCTTCAATAAACCCAATGTAATTAGCCAGTTAATATCCTCTGATAGCTGTCTCTACGCCGTTACACATATAAAGGCAATACATCCAACTGCAGCAGCTCAATAATGAATAAAGATATGTGATGGATGCTTAAACAAAACTGAATTGTTGTGTTTATTAATCCTCAGATTTTATCTTCACTACCTGTTTATGATAATGTGACGGGTTTTTATAGAGATCTAACGACACGCTCAATTTACAATTCAAAGTTGACGATACAATGTTTTTAACAGAATGAGCTGCAGACAAATAGCCTGGCTCCTCCCTCCTACGTACTTCCGCTCAATTTTCATTTTCCTTCAGTACTACGTCTGGGTTTGCGGTATATTCTTGGGTTTTCTCCGGTCAAAATTTAACCGGTCCAATCAGCGAACAGAGGGAGTGGCTGAGAACGATGACGTTGAGGCCGTGCGCTGGTTTGAGTTGTAGTTCCGTAATGGCGGCGGGGAAAGATGCGAGCGAAGCCATTCGGTCCGTTGTGTCAACGCTGCCGAATATCCAGAAGTTAAAGCCCGACCGAGAACAATCTTTGCTGAGTTGTGTTGGTGGCCATGATGTTGTGGCCCTCCTCCCCACGGGGTTCAGGAACAGTCTGATTTTCCAGCTCGCTCCGTTAGTGGTGAAGGAGTTAGCTAAGGCTAACGCTAGCGATGCTAAGCAGACGTCACGACCAAACGTTAGCGATTGGTTATGGCAGATCCAGAGTGGCTCTGGGCAGATCCAATAGTTTTAAACTTCAACAGAGTACCTGCCTTCAAGGAAGTTAACACTTGTCAATGGAGAGAGACCAGACTCTCTGGACCAATGAAATGAGTCTGGTAGGACCAGACTAATGGACAAATGCCTGTAACATATTCCTTTATTTCTATAAACTGTGCAAAACAGAAGATGTGTCCACTTATCAAAAAGGACACTGAAACTGTATTTTATCTCAAATAACAAAAATTAAAGGAAACAATAATTCGATTTTTTTAAACATTAAAATAACTACATAAATAGAAAAAATCTCTTCAAATAAGTGAACTAAGAAGACGTAGTGATGTCTAAAGTCACACAAGTGAACTCTAAAGTAGATTATTACGCACTAGGCTGTTTAAAATGTAATATAAATGTAATCTTTACACATTTATATAGATTTTAAACTGATTCACAATGCATCGTTACATCCCTGTCGGGCACTTTGCCTCTAATGTCAAAATATTATTTAAAACTTTTCTGCTGCCCCCCATGAGGAATTCTAAGTAATGACCACAAAACTGTCGGCGCGTCCACATGATACAAGCCTTCTGTAATCACACACCGCCCCCACCCCTCCTCCACGCAGCTGCTAGTAGCCAAGGAGGACACGGAGGATTAAACATGAATTTAATAAGTGAATTGTAGTGAAGTAGTAGTAGCAGAAAAAGGAAATGCTTACGTAAAGTACAAGTACCTCAAAATTGTACTTAAGTATAGATCTTGAGTAAATGTACCTAGTTACTTTGTGGACTTGCAGTGCGTTGAGCTCTCAGGGCCACCGTAGAAAAGCAAAACGCAGTCAAAGTGTTTAATACTGTTGGTTTTATTGAAGTCAGGCTAACAGTGAGGACCTTAAACGTGAGGTAGAATCGCCCCCTAACTGCAGTTCATGTTTAAGATTAGGTTCCCCTAAAGACTTTGCAATCGTTGGGAGGAGGAATAAAGAAAGCTCCTCCTGTTCTGTAGCAGTGGACGGACGTGGTTCTGAGGTTTGGGAGGGAGCCCCGAGCAGAGAGCGGCCCTCCTGCTAACACTGAAGCACCCATGCGTCAGGCTTTTACTTCCTGAACTGAGTAATGGGAGCTGGGACTTTGATGTCCTGTCCTTTCTCTAGCTTCTTCTCACATTCAATCAGGTGGTTGACCCCATCGACCAATAGCTGGACCAGCTCCACCTGGAGAAAAACACAAAAACACATTGAAGTTAATTTCTACGACAAAATACTGTCTCAGAGAGTTTGAGATGACAACAAACTTTGGTTATCAAAGGCCAAATAATGAAATGAAGTTACTTTACATTATGTCAGGGACATTTTATCAGAATACAGCATAGAAAATTAGAAATTAGACATGTAGGAAATATTGGATAAATATCATCTTAATTGGCTAAATAAAACATCACATGCATTATTAGTTTCACTTGTTTTAATTTTAAACAGATTGTACTATATCCAAATACAATACACATTTTCTATAGGCTCAGTCCGCCACTTTCAAAAAACCCAAAACATCCAGTGCTGGCTCCATGGTTTCAGAATTTTGGAAAGTCGTCATGGTAACATTAATTGGTCATGTGACGAGGGCTGAGAAGATTGTCAGAACAGGCAGCCAAGTGACAGAACTCTGATCCAATGGAAATCACAGCTGTCAGACTGACAGCACTCTAGCCCAATGAGTAGTCTGGGGCAATTATATTTCAATGGGGGCAGTTGCCACCCCGTGCCCCCCTTCTAGCCCCGCCCCTGCATAACGTCGTTCCCAAGGGGGTAAGCGTCTCCTCACAACCCGAACCTCCTATGGCGCAATTTTGATGCTACCAAGCCATCACCTCCCGTTAACATCCCATTGACTGCCATTTATTTTGGCGTCACTTTGACAGAGAATAACTTTACATCTGAAGCGTTTAAAGACTCTATTTGTCCGTTGTTTATTTCTAAAGAAACACGACAATGTATAAAAGGCTCCATTACCTTGTACCTCATGTTATGGCTCCGTAGCAGACGTTTTTGTAAAAATAGGCTAACGATTGTGTCATAACCACGCGACTTACTGTCTCATAGTAGAGGAATTACCGTATAGTACAGGAGAATCTCTCAGGCAGTTTCGTCTCACATTAGCAGTTTAAGTGTAATTACTAATGCTAACTAGCATGTTAGTTAGCAATAATTAGCCTGTGCCTATGTTATCTCCTTACATATACCTACGCTCTCCGTCTCTGCTAGATTGGGAATGATTGAGATTTCTCTTGGCACAGCTACCAGAAGACTTCCAACTTTCAGACAGGTTGCTCACGTCACATCTACGTCGTCTCTCTCAGTTGGAGGCTGCTCAGTAACGCTCGGCGCTCACTGGAAAAGTTCTTCTAATATCCTTCACTGGTCTCCGTCCAGAGCAACGGGATCTGTTGGTCCATTCTTATATACTGTCTATGACCGTTCCTTATTAACATGACCAAAGAAAGAAAAACATTTACACTCACCTCAGATTTGCCAAGACGGTCGTTGTTGGAAATGTCAAAGGTGTCTCCGGTAGCAGCCGTATCCACGCCGCCTGTGCCTCTTTTCTGCAACCGCAGGTTGTCGAGGATTTTGGAGAAACGTGGGTCCTGCAGAGTGATTTCAATTATTCGTAACTTGTTGTTACTACAGTCAAATTCCACTTTTTTCCAAGAGCACATATGCAGAAGTTTACATTGATTGATCAGTCCCTCCAGAAAAACGTGATTATGCGATCGCATAATTCAATGCATAATCAGCCAAAGTCCGCATATTTATGCGGGGGGGCCGCATTTTTTCAAATACGCCGCACTTTCACCGCATAAATTGCCGATTTCCGCGCAAAATATGCAGGGCTTGCATGATTTCATAATCCCCGCATTTTGGTTGGCGTTTACTTCACACAAGAGCAGCCATTTTCCCCTGTTGAAACGTTATGAAGTGACGTTATGAAGTGACGTTATGAAGTGACGTTATGAAGTGACGTTATGAAGTGACGTAATTACACGACGTCAACATCTTCGAAAAGCTGCAGACCCCGCGATGAAGTCATGATGAAACCGCAGTTTTTGCAAGTTCCCGCAATTTCATCGCATAAAATTGCATAAATATTCCGCATATTCCATCGCAGTTTTTAAGAAAACGTGCCGCATAATCAAGGATTTTTGCCCGCAACAATCACAAAAAACTCATTTTTCTGGAAGGACTGATTGATCCTGTAAAGGTTGTGGACTTAAAGGGACAGTTCAGATGTTTTGAAGTCTGGTTGTATGCACTTCTCCATAGTCAGTGTGTTAGCTACAGCAGTAAGTAGGCGCTATATTTAGAGTATTTTCAGCACTTTACCTCGCTGTCAGACAGCCCTTTACGACGGGGAACTGAAGCTGTTATCTCTGCTCTCTTCAAAGCCACCAGACTCCTTTGACAAAAACAGTGATTTTACCTCGCAGAACACGGGAGTTGCTGCTCTACTGCTGCCTCCATCGGTTAGTTAGTTTGTGTCATTGTGTGACTTTGGTGTTTTGAAGGGTTAGGAACCAGTGGTGTAGTCTACGTGATACGCAGGTATACGCAGTATACCCACTAGGAAAGCTCCAGGATTTCCATATATCCACTTAAAAATGTGCAATGACACAACAACAAACCATTGTATTTTTTATATATTTTTGAATTGTCATCTGTGTTTTTTTTCATCGCATAGGCTAAATAAAGGTATTTCCTCTGTAAATTGGTGCATAAAAGTGTGCCAGAATGCAGGAAATTAAGTCTTTTCCTGGGGGAGGTCACTCAGACCCCCCACTATGATATGCCCCCCCACATATATAGGCCCATACATATACAGGACAGTATACCCACCACAATACATTAGACTACACCACTGTTAGGAACTAACAACACTATCAAATAAACTAACCATTCGAGGCAGCGATGTGGCCCCTGCCGGCTTTTTTTAAACTGTTGTCGTGCCAACCGCCATCTACGGTAGCTAACACACTGACTATGGAGATACAGCTCATACAACCACACTTCAAAGTCTGAATTGTCCCTTTAAGTTGAGAATGAAAGTTAATGTTGACGTTGCAAACACAAATTGACAAATCAATCTCAGCAGAAGGTGCCGTCAGTAGCTGTTCAGGAGGCATTGATTGTATCACACAATCTCCTTCAGGAGATGGAGAATAAAGGATAAGGATGGTGATATTCTATGTTTTAACAACTTATATTTGAACAAATCCCATGAAAAGAACCAAAAACTAAAACCAACAATGTTTTGTGTCTGTCTCTCAATATGTTCTGGTTTCCAGACCCTGAACTGTGGCTTTAAAAAGTTTTTTTTAAACAAACGCAGAGGAAATAGTGCGTTTGATGGGGACTATTTTCAGTGGCGGATTAATCCACATTTGGTACTCTAGTGAGTATTTTAGGCAGCAGGACCATGGGTGTGGGGTTGAGTCAAAATAAACTGCAGTGTGTGTGTGTTCATTATGAAGAAACATGTCAGCCAGTGCAACAGTGTGGCTCATTGATGTGTTTTATGGTACAGACAGAGGAAGAAGATATACTGTATCAGGCTGTGATACACACACACACATAATACATAATGATACATTCACTGGTCGTTTCAGTCTCCATCTACAGAGGAAGATCATGTGATCAAAAGCTCAAGAACAGCCGCTAAATGGACCTCACGGTGAGATTGGTTCTGTCAACAGAGGTTGAAGTTGTATCTGTGTGTTCCTGTTGAGTTGTAACTGTTTTGTGTGTGTGTGTGTGTGTTAGTGTGTGAGTGTGTGTGTGTGTGTGTGTTACCTGGCTGAGTTTTGGCAGGCGCACATGCACCCCCGCCCTGAGGCCGGTGCCCAGGTTGGAGGGACATGTGAGGATGTAGCCCAGACGCTCGTTCCACATGAACTCCCAGCCTCTCTCCTGGATCAGGTGCTCTACCTGTGAAACATGATGACATCACGTGAGAAGAGTTGACCAGTCACATTTTAAGTTTTTTTAGATTAACATATTGAATGTTTCTTGATGAGCTGAGAAAATTCTCCTGCATCTTGTGTTACTAACACACGTAAACTAACCGGTCGACCTGAGAAATGTATCGTCTTAAAGCGACACATACTGTGATCCATCTCTGCAAAAAAAAAACTGAGATATACATAAATAGGCAACGTAAAGTAATTCCGCACATTGTAATCAAAACAATACACATACGATTGTGTACTACTACAGGTTATGTTTATTAAATGAAGCCCAAAATATGTCGCCGACTAGAAATCGCTAGTATCAGTTATCGCTAGCTAACGTCAGCAGTTAGGTAGCCGCTAGCTAACGTTAACGTTAGGTAGCCTAACCTGAACCCTGGAATGCTACCATGTCGTGAGTCGTGACTTGAAGTCGTAACTTACGGGCTAAAAATTGTGTCTGGAACGCAGCATTAATCTCGCCCTAAAGCAATTTCAGGAGGAGTCCAGCAGGATGGTGCGGTAGTACATGGTCATCCCCAGCACTAACGTTATCACAGTCAGTCTCCACTAAATCTCGCCCTACAGCAACTTGTCTCCACTGTACCTGTTTAAGTCCTGTGCAGAATCTCTCAAACACTCTCTTCATGTTGCCTCCCTTCTCCATGGAGATGACTCTGGTGTGGTCCTCCTCATTCACCCAGATCAGGAAGGTCTTCTCATTGTTGTGCCTGAAAAGAACCAGAACAAGAGACTCAATAGGGAGCTCTTCAGATGAAACACTCTTTCCATTAACTGGAGATGACTCATGGCCATAAAGGACCTTTAATATTCATGCTGCTTGTCTGTGCAGAATTAATATGTGAGAGAGTAACGGACAATACACACCAAATGGAAAACACAAAATGTAGTCCCCGTCTGTATTTTTTCCATCAACATGCGTCAAAATCTGGGCAATAACTGAATTATTTCTTTTACGTGTCAGAGGGTGTAGAAAAATCTATCGTTGCTGTCAGGCAGAAACCTTGTATCTTCCATATTTTGTAATTTTAATTCATTTAAAAAAATAAATCATATATGCTATTGGTCCCCTTTAACATCTGTCTGTGGGTTTTACAAATATAAACAGTGACAAGTCAATTTCATCTGACCTTTTCTAACTGTTAATAGCTTAATAAAATGTTTTCAAATGATTTTTTTTTCCATATTCAATTTAGTCCGATTACTAAACAGAAAAAAACTGTAAATCTCCATATTAAAATGGCTGAAAACAGCATTTCATGCCATTTTTGCTGGAAGTATCTTAAAATTGTGTCTAAACACTTGTGTTAAATTACAATCCACCCCTGAGTGTATCTCTGAAATGGATCAGGATGTTAAAGTGTAAATAGTGATACAGCAGACATGCAGGAGAGCTGAGTCGACCCTACCAGATGCCCCTGGCGTCTGGCCAGTCTCGGGCCATAAAGGCACATGTCAACAAAGGAGAGACAGGTTTGTCAAACAGGAAGTGGTCCTGAAGGAGGGAGGGGCAAAGGGGAGGTAGAAACAGGTAAAAAACAGAGGAAGGAGTATGTTAAAGAGGATAACTTCTATAACTTAGTGAACAGACTTCTGTGGTTGAGAGGAGAGAATAGAACAACGGTTCGGGAGGACTTCACAGGACAGGAGAGGGTTTGGGTCCAATTGCATTTCCTCTCTTACAACGCTAACAGCACTGGGGTGAGACTTCTTACCAGATCCCCCTGGAATCGGGCCAGTCTCGGGCCATGAAGGCCGAGGTGAGTAATGGAGACACGGGTTTGTCAAACAGGAAGTGGTCCTTGTGTGGTGCAGCATGAAATAATCAGAACAGGAAGGTCAACCAAAAAAAGAAACTATTGCGATAACGTTGAATATCGCAATAACAATATGACCTGCGATAAATAAACTGATATTAAAGTGTTCTCAGTTCTGCTGCTTTACATGTTCTGCTAAAATACAACAAACTGCTTGTTGAATCTTAAACAAATGAAAGGAAATAATTTCCAACGTTCTTTTATTGAACAAATTGAACATTGAATTGAATATAAAAGGCAGCATTAAAAAAAGAATGAGTTACATTTTAAAGTGCAGTTTTCTACTCATATTTTCTTTCAAATAACACAAAATTCTGTCTTTCGCAATGTTTTTTGCGCCAGTTTACATCGGAATGACAATAAAAAAACGTGTATTGAGAAGACCTAGAACCTACTAGAGCTGTGCTCGACTAAAGAAATCCTTAGACAACTAAGAGTCACATGATTTTGTCGACTGATCGATTAGTAGGGGTGGGACTCACCAGATGCCCGATATTATCACGATACTAATGTCACATTATGATATTGCAATTTTAAACGTTCATAATGTGAGAGATGCACACGTTTAACCCTTGTGTTGTCCTCCCAGGTGAAAACTGCTTTTTTCGACGTTTTCTATGCTTTTCCCCAGCCAGTATATACACCCCTTAAACCAACTTATTATCACAAGTTTTACAATTATTTTTTCTAAATTCATGTTCAATAAACCTCATTTATATGATTTTATACCTAATTTTGGAGTTAAAAAGCAGAAATTATTAAATATTTTGACAATTAAGTTAAAATCAGAGGACGACTTTTGTCAGCGTTTAGTCAGGAAATGGTTTTTAAACCATTTAAACAGTTTTTTTTTTTTTCCCCAAATGCTGTAAAATATAATATAACATCCAGAATTCAATTATATTGCGAAGAATGTTGTATTGAACCAACCCTGTTTTTTTGGGGGGTCAATTTGGTTAAAAGAAGCTCATATTTTTTGTGTAGAAACTTTGAAAAACGGGTCAAGTTTGACCGCGAGGACAACAGGAGGGTTAAATGATTAAACAATTGTTGCGATATTCTGCCATTTATTGCAATTTGCAATTTTTTCCAACTTCAAATTACAGTATATCCCCAAAGGAAAACTTTGTCAACATCTGACCTCACCAGAAGAAAAAACAAGAAAAAGCTATTTATGTTATTATTCTAGTAGTTCTTTTATGCAATTTATATAATAACAGATAGAAACTTGCCAACTGGGTATCGATACGGTATTGCCACGGAAAATATTGCAATACTATACTCAATCAATTCCCCTCTACCACTCTATCAAGTTGATTTAATAGATAAATCTGTGTGCTTTGAGTTGTTGTTAAGACTAGAAAAGAGCAATATAAATGCAGCCCATTTACCGTCTGTAAAACTGTAAAAAGAACCACTTTAAATCTTGTGTTTACCGGAAATGTGCTCATACGTTTCTGGAAATAAGTCATTCAGCATGAAAAAAAATCATAAAAAATGACTAATGGCCTTCACAAATCTTAGTCGACTAAGAGTAAAAGGACCAATTAATCTACTAATCAACTAAAAAGGGGGCTAGGGCTGCACTATATAAAGAAAATATGAATCTCGTGATAACGATATTACCGATAAATAATGTACTTAGCTCTGCATTTCTGTTGCTTTCATTATTCTGCTAAAATACAACAAATAATAGGAAATCATTTCCAACATTCTTCTATTGAACAAATTGAACATTGAATTCTTCTTTCAACTACCACAAATGGTCTCTGAGCATCCATTGCGATATGTTGCAGCCTTTTGCGATGTGTAGGCTATAGTTGATATTGCGATGACGATAAAAAAACCGATATATTGTGCAGCCTTAGCAATACCTTGGGGACTAATCCGTACTCTTCTATGAGTAATCGGGATTTACACAAAGTCACAATTATGACTTTAGGTAGGTTCTGTCAAATCAAAGACCACGGGGATCTGGGAAGTTATATTATTTTGTAGTTTCTCTGTACAAAACCACGCTGAAACTCACATCAATGAGCTGCTGCTGCTCCTTCTCTGTCATGTCTCCCAGGCCGTAGTAGCGTCCGGCCAGGTCTCCCTTTAGGCCGGCCAGGGCCGTCACAACCACGCGCTCCACCTCCCGACGCTCGGCCCTGGAACAGGCTGGGGGCAGGCTCAGCCCGCGGATACTGCGGCCGGTCCGGACACGGGACGACAGGACGTAGTTTTCGTCGAACACGGCATTGGTTATCTGGAGGTCGGGGATACAGGCGAGAAAGACAGAAGTAAAATGTTGTTTAATACTTGAAGGGACGGCAGGTGGACGGAGGGACCGTGTAGCGGTGTACACACCTTGGAGGAGTCCAGGTCAGTTGGGTGTTTCATGGTTCTGGGGTCGTAGCCATTGTGCCGGTCTTTGATGACGGGGTCAAAGAGTTCAGCAAACACCTGGAGGGAACAGAAAGCAAAGTCAAGGCTGTAGGTTTGGTTTCAGAAGTGTTTTTAAAAACAAACAAACAAAAAATGTCTTTGAAGCTCTGCTTAAAACCATGTTTAGTCTATAGAGAGCTGATATCTTATGATTAATAACCTGCGTTTGCCTTTAATTCATTAATTCCAACGTCTTTTCTGATAATATCACAGGTGATAAAATATAGATTAAAGGTCCCATAGTATGCTCATTTTCATGTTCATACTTTATTTGGGGTTTCTTCTAGAACATGTCCATGCTTTAATGTTTAAAAACACTTTATTTTTCTCATACTGTCTGTCTGAATATACCTGTATTCACCAAGGAGGTAAGCTTCTCCTCGGACCGCGAAGACCGTATGGCGCCATTTTTATGCTACAAAGCCATCACCTCCCGTTAGCATCCCATTGACTCCCATTCATTTTGGCGCCACTTTGACAGAGAATAACTTTACATCTGAAGCGTTTGAAGACTTTATTTGTCCATTGTTTATTTCTAAAGAAACACGACAATGTATAAAAGGCTCCATTACCTTGTACCTCACGTTATGGCTCCGTAGCAGACGTTTTTATAAAAATAGGCTAACGATTGTGTCATAACCACGAGACTTACTGTCGCATAGTAGAGGAATTACCGTATAGTACAGGAGAAGCTCGCAGGCAGTTTCGTCTCACATTAGCTGTTTAAGTGTAATTACTAATGTTAACTAGCATTTTAGTTAGCAATAATTAGCCTGTGCCTATGTTATCTCCTTACATATACCTACGCTCTCCGTCTCTGCACAATTCGGATCCACTCCTGAAAAAGCCCAGTCTGCTCTGATTGGCCAGGCCTTCCTCATCCACGCCAGGCAAGCCCCCAGGAACAGCGGGGGCTTAAAGCAACCATGGGCTTAGCGGCCAACGGTGGAACTGCACCCCATGTCCCAGAAAGACTTCACATAGACTTTGCATGGCGAAAGAAACTTATATATTTCAGCGGATATTTTTTTTGGGGTACATCAACTTACCAGCCCGTACACTTAAAGGGTCCTTGTTTAAAACGTCATGTTAAGTAACATTCACTAGTAATCAAATCCAGAGTTATTAAACTAGGCAAGATGAACGCGCATAAATGACGCAAGCAGACTGCGGTACTGCGGCCGCACACGTCGCCCTGCACTGCGCAGGCTCATGACTGTGCAGGCTCATGACTGTTCTCCCGAGGTCCTGTAGCTGTAATAATGGATATAGCTACTGGCTGTAATTCACCATGTGTTCTACTAATACATCCATGGTATTACCTTATGATACACCCGAGGGATTATGGATGGATGTATGCTGTAAAGCCTGTAACGTGGATGTAACGTCATTAGCATTTCCCAAACGCTCAAGAACATGCAGTGTTGCTACAACAACACAAACAAACTGTTGTTGGTGAGCATGTCCATCATGACGTCATGCTTCGTGCCGAACGCTGTATTCAGTTCTCTTAATACATCCATGGCGCCAGGCCCCCAGGAAGTGTGCCGGGCTTTGAACACAATTTGACATAGCGGCCAAACAGTGGAATTACAACTTTCGTGTCCGTCACGTGATGCCATGGGGCCCAAAAAGACTTTTTCCCGTAGACACGTCAGTAAATCAGTGGATACATTTTTTGAGCGTCACAACCCCCACAAAATGACTCATTTTACTATCAGAATTCGATCCATTCGGCCCGATAACAGCAGAGGGGTCTCTAGTGCGCCTGCTCTATGGGCTTCACAGTGAGGAAGCAGCACTGATCATTCGGGTCATTTTATACACGGCAGTTGAACTTTTTTGGCTTCATGGGCTACTGAGCAACTCTCACAGGAATAAACGAGGCTCCGCCTTGAACGCTTTATCCAGGTTTATTATACATCCATGATCTGTACTCTTGACAGTCACTGCAGCCGGGGAATGACTGTAACTGCACTGTAGTGGCACTTTCTACCTACAGTATATATAGTATAGTTGTGACATCACAACCGTACAGAAGTCCTGACGGCTCGTTTAAAGTGTCTGAATACGGGCAGTGTGCATTTTGCTGTGTAATGAGCATTTTAATACTTTCACAGTATTTATATAGCACCTTGACCTGCTTATAATAATAAAAAAACTTAGAAATCTTACTTTTTACAATATGGGACTTTAAATGTTCTTGTTATCCAACACAGGAGTTGCCGCGATGCCCTCCAGCTAAGCACTCGCTGAACCGCTAGCTGCTCATTACATTACATTACATGTCATTTAGCTGACGCTTTTATCCAAAGCGACTTAAATTGCTAAATACGTCAAGGCTGCACGCCTCTGGAGCAACTATTGGTTAAGTGTCTTGCTCAGGGACACACTGGTTGACGTATCGCAGTGGGAATTGAACCAGCTCTCCCACACCAAAGGCATGTGTCATATCCACTGCGCCATCACCACCCATTACTGGCCAAGCTTATTACTCAGCATATTCATATTATTATGAACTCATATCTTCTCTCGTCTAGATTTTGGCAGCTGGACAGTCAGAGGAAATTCTGAGATATTTTAAAGAGTAAATAAACTGACAAATGGTTACAAATGTCCATCCCCAGTGGTGCTTTAATTACACCCTTTATCAAAGTACAAATCATTTAACTCGAGGAGACGTTGAACTGATGTAGACACTAACTGTGACCTTTGACCTCTCTCACCTCGTAGCTCTCCTCATCGCCAGCCACACAGCCCACCGTCTTGATGAACGGGTGCCCGGGGTTGTCCACTCCGGTTTGGATGCTCTGGTCCAGGGTCCAGTTGTTGGGGGTGACCTTGTCCCTCAGTTTGGCATAAATGGCGGGAGTCAGAGCCGCGGCCATGCAGTTGTTGTGTTTCCTCAGGTCGGGGAAGTCCGAGCTGCAGAAGAGGGAGAGGTGGAAAGATTTGAGTAATACGTACGTAATCTGAAGATCCTGCTTTTACTGCCAACTAGTGGTGACAATGTGCTTTTTCAACAACCCATGCTGCTGTGATCACATTTAGGGTTAAATCAAGTATAATCAAATATTGACCGATGTGCTTGAATGTTTCGTCTTCTGTCCTGAATTTTGTGCAGGCTGCAGTATATGTTAGTGGATGGAACATGGGATTAAAAACTCAAAGTACATGTCAAATATACTTTTCCCAGTTTCCTACCTCGTTTCATCATCGCAAATTATGAAAAATTGTCATGCCTCAGAATAATGGTCACATAAAACCAGAGAGAAGAGAAAAATATTCCATTAGTCATAACTGGAATAAAGTGAAGTAAAAAAAAAAAAAAAAAATTGTTATTGGCAAGTGAAAAAAGACGTCCGTTCTCAGTGTTTGGTGCGAGTGCAGTGGCTGGATAACCTTGACGAGTCCAAGCTCTATAATTATCTGCCTCAACAACACAGAAACTGACTACGTGCTTCACCTCACTTGCACATTTCAGAGCAATGATTCATTGCTTTGTTTCCACTACAGAAGCAACTGGAGGGCAGTGGTGGGATGTATCTTAGTACATTTACTCAAGTATTTATGTACAATTTGGAGGTACTTGTACTTTACTTGAGTATTTCCATTTTATGCAACTTTAAACTACTACTTTATAATTAAGAGGTAAATATTGTACTCTGTACTCCACTACATTTGTCTGACAGCTGTTTCAGATGACAGTTTTTCCTCCCCTTCCTGTCCAGTGAAAACACGTATCTCCAGATGTGCTGATGTTGAATGTTTGTGATAAACTGAAGGATGAAGTGTTGAGAAAATTATCCTCCTTCTTAAGAGGCAGGTACACAGCTAATTCTTAGCACAGTCTTTGTTAACTCTGTATGATCGGAGACCATTTGACTAGAAAAGAGCCATTTTTAACTGGAGTCTTGCTGTGACTGTCGCCATTAGATAGACCATTGGAAAGGAAGGATTAGAAATGTCTACTGTTGGAGGGTGGGGCCTCAGCCAGGCAACTGTGATCATCTTCTTGGCTATTAGTAGAATTTTAAATAAATATATTGTTCTTAAGTATATTCAGACGGTTTAGCAGAGAAAAAGTGGCGACAACAGCTAAGTTCAGGCACCAACAAAACAAAGAAAAGTTTAGGGAAAAGATTGGGGTCTGGATTAAAACACTCCTGTTTGCTGAAAGTATTAAAATAGTATTATATTATATTATATAACTTACATCCATAGCTTTACCCCCTCCGTCGACAATTCCTGACAATGGACACCTCGTCGGGCATTAAAGGACAAATCCGGCGCAAAATGAACCTAGGGGTTAATAACACATGTACCGAGTCGACCGTTCTCTGGGATATGTTTTCATGCTAATCGAATGTGACCAGTTTTTGCGCAAACCGCTAATTAGCTTATAACGCTAGTCGTCGGGGCACGGGTAAAGTGTACAAACGGTTTATTAAAAAGATAGTTTAGAAAGACTGTACCTTTCATGTACACAAGCAGGCGCCATCTTGGGAAAACAGTCACGACCAGTCGAACGACGAACGGCGTGCTTGAGCTAGGTTACTGGTTGTGACCGTTTTCCCAAGATGGCGCCTGCCTGTGTACGTGAACGGTACTGTCTTTACAATCTATCTTTTAAATAAACTGTACACTTACAAAGTTCTTAATGCTTCGGTTTACATGTAGGGACCCTCATTATGCTACAGTGGAAGTGTGGTGCTATTTTGAGCCTTGTTAGTGGTGTAGAAATAGTGATTTCTTTTTACTTTACCCGTGCTTCGACGACTAGCGCTATAAGCTAATTAGCAGTTTGTGCTAAAACTGGTCACATTTGATTAGCATGAAAACATGTCACAGAGAACGGTCGACCTGGCACACGTGTTATTAACCCCTAGGTTCACTTTGCGCCGGATTTGTCCTTTAACCCTTACGTGTTGCACACGCCTTCCTTCATGCTGTATCTGTGGTGTTGGTGTGACCCGATCTTACCTGGGAGGATAGAGCTTTGTCTTCTTATCAGCAGCCAGGGGGCCATTTTCGCTCATCAGGAAGCCAGTGGCCATTGTTCCTGCGCCCAAGCTGGCCAACAGAGCTGCCGTGTTTCGGCTGGAGATCAAGCGTGTGAAAGAGCTCGCCATCTTTCTGATGGTTGTTGACTCTTTTTGTCAGTAAGAAATGAGCTGGAGATTTAAAATAACAAATATTTAGACAGAAGAGATTTGATCTTCGTTGATGAGGGTCAGTACATGTAAAACAGTGGTTCCTAAAGTGGGGTCCTTGAGGGGGTTCCCAGCAAAAAAGGGAATAATTTATGTTCACTACCTTTAATTGCATCTGTAACACAATGGCAGAATATATGACCGTTTGGTCATGGGTTTCATTCACTTTCTGTAATAAAACAACGCAGAACTCCAGATGGGGGACGCTGGGAAGAAATCTTATCAAATGGGGGTCCGGGGTCTATTTGTCAGTTCAGATAAACCAGTGAAGTAAAACACAGAATAGACATTCATAGTACTCGAGCATAGCCTTAGTTATCTTTTTGGATTGGAATCAGTGGTTTCATTCATGCTTCACAATCAATCAATGTATCTCGTCCAATCATATTCAGGCAGCAGGTGCACACTAGCGTTTAAAACCGCTACATAAATCTCTAAATCTTTCACATCAAGTTCATCTTCGGTAAACCTGAATTTGCGTCGTTGGCTTATTAGCTTTGTTGTATCATCCACTTCTGTGGGAGTATAAACTGCTGAGAGAGACATAGGCCTAGTTTATGCTATAAGACAGGAGTTGATAGTTCAATTAGCTAATTTTATTTTTTAAATGAATACTGTAAATGTTATGTCTCATTAGCGACAAGGCAACTTGCTTTTTTCTTCTCTTGAAAAATTCTTTATTGAATAAAATGATGTAGAATCCTGAGAACAAAATGGCTGAGAGCAGTAACAGGCCCAGAACAGATTAAAAATAAGAGCGCTGGGAGAGCTATTGTGACTTACAAGCACTAACATGTTCTCAGATGGCTAGCATGCTAACGGTTAGCTAGCCATGCTACAGTATTTCACCATCTAACCCAGCGAGTAGTTGCTACGTCCCTATGTGTGTAAAATTAAATATTGGCAAAGTTGTGCAGACGAATATCTAAAAAAAAATATATATTTTCTTCTCTTTCTAGAGACTTTCCCACTAGATTTAAGACCAGTTCAAATCAAAGATTTGTGACGAGACAAGTTAAAACTTGCAACTTCTTGCAACGAGTCGGTCTGCAGCGTTCTAAAACCTGCCAGTTCACACCAATAAGACGAGTCGAGAAAACTGCCATTTCTAACAGCTGTTTGTAACATTAAAATAAAATAGATCATGGATAATTCTGTTTCTATAGTTATAGCTGACTTTCTAAAACTAGCCTCTGCGACTCGAAGAGCCGAGTCGCAGCGACCCCATCAGCTGGTTTGAGTCCAGCTGAGACGGCTGGACTTTTCCCAGCTTTTCCCTGCAAACGGTTTTGTTTCGTCGCAAATCTTTGGTCTGAACTGGGCTTAAGTGCTATAAATAGTCAATTCCTTAACAAAAGTCTGAACTCGATTAGTGCACAATGTGAGTACGCCGATCCCCCCCCACAGCTTTTTGTTTAATACAGTAATGAGCTTAGAGTAGGTGGGGCAGTGACAGATGCTCTTAGCCTCTTAGCATTATCCCAGTCTCCCACCTTCAGGAAGGCAGGTTGTATGTGTCCACTAATGAACAGTTTCCCAAAGATGTCCGTCTTAAGGACGGAGAAGAAAGTGGGGCTCAGAAACAAACTGCAGTTTCCAATTTGGCACAATATTATTCATTTTGTTTTAATGTCCATGAAGATTGATTTAAAATGTTAAATGTAGTAGGTCTACATTACTTAAAAGTTCTTAACGAAAAGGTCATGTTCTAGCTTGTCCTTCACAGACAGAGGGTGCGTAATATCCACGAGACTGTGTCTTAATATAGAGGGAAGCTGTGAGGACAGTACTGTTAATCCAGGTCAAAGGAAAGATGGCCGATCTGCTCTGAACTGATCACTGAGGTAGAGCTTGAGATGAATCGATTAATCGACTAGTTGTCAACTATTAAATTAATTGCCAACTCTTTTGATAATCAGTTTGTGTCATTGTTTAATGAAGAAAAAGTTAAAATTCTCTGATTCCAGCTTGTTAATTAGAATATTTTCTAGTTTCTTCTCTCCTCTGTGACAGTAAACTGAATATATTTGAGTTGTGGACAAAACAAGACATTTGAGGACAGATTTGGGAAACACTGATCGACATTTTTCATCATTTTCTGACATTTTATAGACCAAACAACTAATCGACAATGAAAATAATCGTTAGTTGCAGCCCCTAAAACATTCCCCCAATAAGTCACAGGATATTTTTTGTCTGCAGAATTTATCCCACTGATCTCATTCACCTCTCTGTGGGTCAGCGGTAATGTTATTTATAGATCACTGGAGAGCAGTTGTGCTACCAGGATCCAGTGGCAAGAAACAGGATGGCTGCCAAGAAACAGGCTGGCTCTGGCTCACAACGCGGTGACATTCTGCACTGGTCATAAGACCAGACCTCATGAGGACACGTCAGCAGGACAGAGGGATGGAAACACGGGAGGAGGGCAGGTAGAGTCAGAACAGAGGTGAAGCAGCAACGATCGACAAGATAAAAGCAAGAATTTTCAGAAAAAAGATCGCGTTTAGATTCTGCATTCTGTGCTAGTGCCTTATAAAGCCTCCACTGCAAACTGACACTGTGGATCATATGTTCTTAGTCAGAACCACAACAGACCCGGGATCAGCCTCCCCTCCCCTGACCACTGTGACCTTTTAACTCTGAGACAGTACGTTCAGGAAATAAGAGCAGCTTCGTCCTCTCCAGAGGACACCGCAAAGTTACCACCACCTCAGGTATTTCAAATAAAACATTTAGGAAACATGTAAAATAAATCATTTTCATGCAAAGTGCACCAAAAAGTTGCCTTTTTAACTGTAAATAAGGCGGCAACTAACATTTATTTTCCTTGTAGTCTAGTCTGTCAATTTTCTCGATGAATCAATTAGTTGTTTGGTCTTTAAAATGTCATGAAATGGTGAAAAATGTGGATCAGTGTTCCCTAAAAGCCCAAGACGATGTCCTCAAATGTCTTGTTTTGTCCACAACTCAAATATATTCCGTTTACTGTCACAGAGGAGAGAAGAAACTAGAAAATATTCACATTTAACAAGCTGGAATCAAGAGAATTTAAACTTTTTTTTTCATAAAAAAAGACAAACCGATTAATCGGTTATCAAAATAGTTGGCGGTTGATTTAAAAGTTGACAACTTAAGTTAATTGATTAATCGTTGAAGCTGCAACTGCAAAGCTTTCTTTTAGTTCTAATTCATAAAGTTTGCAGTAATTTATTCAACTACATATCATCTTAAAGTTGTTATAACATCCTGCCTTCACTGCTCCTATTGAAAACATTGACTTTTGAAACATGCTCTTACATGGTAACCTCTCTCACATTAACCATAAATGTCCCAAGCATTCAAAAAGATCAAATATCAAGGTGTATAGCCTGTAGCTTCTTGGATACAAAAGATTTTACATTCAGCTTAAGATGCATGACGCTAACGGAGCCTTTCTGCAAGAAAAGTAAGAAAAAGTATTTACAGTACCTGTAGGGAAGCTGCTCTGCTTTCTTGCTGAAGGTCTCTTGTTAAAGAGCTTTTCACTCTCCTCTCTCAGGGGACTCCGCCCCCTCATGTGGTATTAAAACCCCCGGAAGCCAATCATAAGTCCAGAAACAAACCAATGGAGGACCACCAACATGAGCTACGACGGCACAGACTGCTAATGTGTAGCCATGATTAACCGTGACCGCCACGGGTCCGATGTCACTGTCCAGATTGACCTTGATATTTTCCCCTCACACACTGACCCTGAGAGCTCCACACACAAACTTTACACCAAGTTCACAAGGCATTACAAAACTATACTGCAAATACAGAGAATACAACCAAAAAAAAAAAAAAAAGACAAAAGCAAATTTTAAACTAGAATTACCTCGGCCAACCAGTCAAATTGCACTTTACACTCACATCTGTCCAGACTCAATATATGTAGTGAAGCCATTTTAATAAAAAGATAATGAGGGCGCTTTCACACCTATAGTTCGTAGACTCTGTGTGATTTGGGGGTGAAGTTGCAACATTGCTGCATTTTTCATTTGGTTTGGTTTGCGTTCACATTGCACTTTGTCAAACGCATTGATTTAAACAGTCGCTTTTTTATTGGACAGAATATGCGAAACTCGCCAACACTTCCAACACATTCTCACTCCCATCGCGTAAAATACGGACGCTTGGTGCCAGTGACCTTTGACCGCCAAATTTGAATCGGTTCATTCTCAGGCCCAAGTTGACGTTCATACCAAATTTAAATAAAAAACCCTCCAGGGGGTCCGGAGATATCGCGTTCACAAGAATGGGGCAGACGTAGATAAGTTCGGACAACGCGAAAACATAATGCCTCCGGCCACGACTGTCGCCGGAGCGGACGCGAAAAAAACTCCAAGTTGCACAAAATAAAATGCACTTTAGGTACAAAACTAACCAAGTTTCCAGGGGAAACCAAAAACTGAATGTGAGTCCCTGCCATGGTTTATGACTGCGAAAATCAATGAGGCATCGTACAGTACGTACGCGCCTGCCAGTCACACGTTGGATAAAAGTGTTTTCAGTGTAACAGCTTTCTGTGTATCTCATGCTAATTATATGTTCTTAATGACAAGCCTGAATAAATAAAGGTGAAATAAAAAATATATATAGGAAAAGCCTGCTGCTGCCGTTGTCACAAGAGGAGGCAGAAGTGTCCCAAAGCGCAGGAGAGGGAGTGCAATTTTGGTCACAATGATAAAAAGAACGGCTCTCATACAGCTCAGTTCCCTTCATTCATACCAAAGAGCCGTTCAAAAGAAATGCATCTTTCACAAACGCAACATTACTTCTTGGAAGTCGTTATTATAGCTCAACATCACAAAGCCTGAAAAGTGCCTTGGAAACTTCTTCTGTAACTCAAGTTAGGTTGTGTGTGCAACTAGCATTGAGCACTCAGGGCCAACTGTATCTTCCCATAACTACCATAGAAACTGTTCGGAACTACATTATAATTCACATTTTTTTGCTTTTATTGGGTGTAAATATCTGTACATTACACAAAGAAATGCATGGAAAAATACAACAGCAAAGCTGGAATTTCAAAGTAGACAGTACTGTAAGAAAGCACGGGGTCTTATACACTAATGCATTTAAGAGTATGAAGATTCCTGCCATTAGGAATGTGCCAAAATAAATGAATCTAACAGAAGTCAGTAACAGTCAACAATAAAGAGAACAGTAATCTGAAGGACAGAAGGGACATCGTGCTATATTTATGCTAGAAACACGGAGTCTATTGACATTCTTTACGAATCAACAGTGCCAAGGTATTACTATTTTACTAATACAGTTAAGGTTTGAAATATGATTAAAATATCACATTGACAAGGAACCTATAATAGTGATACACGTAAAAGAAATTTAACTGAAGGGCTTTGTATCATGTGAGAAACCTTTTAGGCCGAGACTCTTTAAAAAAGAGCAGAAAGATTATTAAAATCAGAACGTTTTGTGTACAAAAATCACTGATACTGAAAAGACATGACCTGTAGCAGAAACGCTTTTGATAGTCAAGAAAGATGAATAAAATGTAAATCTTACGTTTGCTATGACCATACTTTCTGATTTTATGTGTAAACTACAAAGAGTTTTGCTGTTAACGTGCAAATGCAATACAACAACAATAACCTTTAGAAACAGGCGAGCCAGAAAGTATTAAAGATACAATATTTTAACTGTTCTCCATACCAGCTGTTTAGGGAACCCTAAACAGTATATGTGTATATGTGTGTCTCGACGCACACATATACATGAGGCTGGACTACCAACGGGATACGCCGTACGCCGTACACCCCCAGGGGGCCCCCCAACTGTTTGAGGTTCACTGTGTGGGAATTAGTTTGTGGTCATTTGATTCATTGTCATTTTGTCTGGGAATATGCACGACTGAGCTGGCAACCTACAAGGGTATGGTGCGTTCCATTTGAAATCTGAAGTTGGAATTTCCGAGTTCAAAGTCGGAAATTTCAACTGGAACGCCCCCCTGAAGTCGGATTTTCAACTAGGAAAGTTGAAGAACCTCACAGTACCCAGACTTCACAATCCAACATGGCTTCTCTGAGCATCAACAGTAGTGAAGCTGTAGTTATATACAGTAAATAAGTTCTGTCTTATTTTTGTCTCACTAAATCAGTAGTATACACAGTCCTGTCCAACTTCTGGGGACATGTTGTTATGCTGTTTGTATGCACAAAAAATGCGTTATTAGTGCTGTCAAACGATTAAAATATTTAATCGCGATTAATCGCATTAATGTCATAGTTAACTCGCAATTAATCATAATTAATCACACATTTTTATCTATTCTAAATGTCCCTAGATTTCTTTTTGTCCAATTATTTTTTTTCTCATTTTAATGCTCTTATCAACATGGAAAAGTGGATCGGCTTGCTTTGTGCTTTTGTCGCCTGGCTTTGACGAGGGGGCGGAGAATTGGCATCAGCTGTATGCTTGGTCATCAGCTGTGTGCTCGGCCATCAGCCGCGTGCTCGGCCATCAGACGTGTGCTCGGCCTTCAGCCGTGTGCTCGGCCATCAGCCGTGTGCTCGGCCATCAGCCGTGTGCTTGGCCATCAGCTGTATGCTCGGCCATCAGCTGTGTGCTCGGCCATCAGCTGTGTGCTCGGCCATCAGCCGTGTGCTCGGCCATCAGCTGTATGCTCGGCCATCAGCTGTGTGCTTGGCCATCAAGTGGTATTTCAGACTGGACGTGCTGCGATGATAGCTCAGTTCACAACGACAAAACACACAGATCACTTTGGTCTCATCAATGGAACCATTTGGCAACTTTTTAAAAGTAAACTTTCCATTCAGAATCTTATTGGCATCCATTTCGGCGTCTCGCACTCGCCATCCACTCAAAACGTAACGTTAGCCTACTGCTCTTCGGCCGGCTCGCAAAGCCCAAACAAGTGTGTGTGGCGTGCCTGTTGTGTTTCCGGTCTAACTAGATCCAGTGTGGTGTTGTAGTCTTTCTAACGTTACTAGTTGTTGCAACAGCATGTGAAAAAAACTACAAAGTTTGCTAGGCCAAAAAGAACGTTAATCTCGCGTTAAAAAAATTGAAGCCGTTAAAATGGGTTTGCGTTAACGCGTTTAACTGACAGCACTAGTTATTATCAACTGGTATTGCTAACAATGGCTAACCTGGATAGAACAAAAAACTACTTGTTTTACTGGAACGCGGTTAACTTGGGGGTAGTCTATATCCACGATGTTCCACTTCCGGGATTGCTCCCTTGCCGTCGTAAATTTCGCCAGATTTCACTCTTTTCAGCCAGATGTCCGTTACATTCCTCTTCCTTTGTGTTGGCATTATAACCTCTGGTGGATTTGTGAGGACTATGGTTACCTGCTCCTCAGATCTCTGCAGGGTAAATCCAGACAGCTAGCTAGACTATCTGTCCAATCTGAGTTTTCTGTTGCACGACTAAAAATACTGTTGAACGTACACGTTCCACCAAAACAAGTTCCTTCCCGAGGCTATTTTGCAGCGGGACCGCAGCTTTTCCCGGTGCTTAGCGCCACCCATGATGATTGTAATTGGTTTAAAGAAAGGTCAATAAACCACAGCACTTTTTTCTCCCATGCCGTAATGCTGTGGACTAGCCGGACCCTTCTTCGCAGCGCCGTGGAGGAAGGTCTGGCAAAGCGAGACTAACTTGGGTGTGGTCCAGCTCCGGCTTCCAAGGTAAATGGAACACACCATAAGTCCGGTGAGCTCCTCCTGAGCTGAAGTATAGGCAGGCTTAGTTGTAGCATTTTCTTTTGTAGGGATTTAGCCATTTTAATGACAGGGAAAGCGCAAATGTCCCTCCAAAACAAGTTTCACAATTTTGCAAGGGCACAGTCACTGCATCCGGAGTTTAATGCCAGCCAAGACGATTGTGATTGGTTAAAAGAAATAAACAACTTAGAGCGTTTTTTTCTCCTAGAATTACGATGTGTTCAGCCAGACCTTTCTTCAGCACTGAGACCATATCTACTTGAGGTGATATGTCAATCAATGTTGAGTTTACAGCTTGTACCGCTGCCCCCAAGAGGCCAAAACATTTTTTCTGCCTATGCTTCCAGAGAGCAACTTTCACAGCCTGCAGTTCTCTTCGTATATCCTGTGCAGAGGCTTTGTGTAAATAGTGCATATTTCAAAAATAATTTGGAAACCACACAGCAAACCTTGGGCCCAATAAAGAGGCAAAGTCCCTCTACTTCCGGTGAACCCAATAGGACCAAATTATGTAAAAAACAATCTGTCCGGTAGTCAACAGTGAGAGAAAAAAATACTTTTTTGAGCCTATTTAAATTGAGCCATGAATTACACATATATTGTCAGATTAATTATTGTCAGAGCTAGCTTAGCTCTGAGCCACAACACATGTAACCTTATCGTACCTGATCCAGCGTCTTTTCATCAGCGGAGAAGAGAAAGAACGAGCAAGACCTGTTTGTTTGAGTTACATCCCAGTACAAAACAGACATTGTAGCTTCAGCAAGACATCACTTACTTTGCGGTGATTAGTCTTTCTAATTACATATTTTCAGTATTATACGTCAACATTTTTTCGACAGACTATCTTGATTTAAAAAATGATATTTGAAATTGACGAACATTATATGTGTAATTCATGGCACAATTCAAATGGGATCATATATTTATTTATTTATTTCTTGCCGTTCACTACAGTACATATTTTTTCCTAAATAAGGTCCCATGGTGGTCCACCGTTAGGGGAAGGACTTCGCCTCTCTATGGACAAGCAGGTTAATCCGGCCATGATTACATAAATAATGTAAAACTCATCTGACAATGTTTACGTGCAAGACTACAGAGACAGATTGTTTGGTATTTACAATGTGACAGCAGCAACTGTTACTTACTAGTGCAATGTTTGGCTAGCTAATATGGTTGTTTCTACAGTCATAAATGTACGATTGTATGGCAGAGTTGTGTATATTATACAGTTCATTCTGTTTACTAAATATACACATCAGATATTTACACAAAAAGGCACATTTTCTCCTGAGTTTCCTAAGCACAATAACTGGTGTTTCATAAAACAACCCCTGCTTTATTAAGAAAGAATCTCAAGTTGTGTTAATTCATCACTGATATTGTTAGATGGATATATTTTGTATATCACGTCTGCGTGAATATGTTTGTGTGTGACATGTTAGCCAGGTGGTACTCGAGGTTCGATCTTCAGTGAGAGCTCATAAAGGGTATCTTCATCCATCACTAGTGTCTTATCCAGGAGGAACTGAGTCACCTGGAGGGAGTCAGGACAGGCAAATAGTTGGTGTTAATGGTTAAATACTAATCACTTTCATATTGCACAAATAATGCATTTTATTAGACACACTTTTGGTTGGTGCTCTATCCTGTAAGGTGCTTGCTGGAACTGACGAATCTCCCGGATAATATGAGAAATCTAAGAGAGCAGAGACAGAGTTAAAAAATAACTTAATCAATTGACTGTTAGCTAAACCCCCTCCCCTTTACTTTTGCTATTCCTGTGGCAGATTTACCATCAACATTCATTGCCAATGGGTCACACATTTTAAGAAGTGATAGACAAAAGCAAATTCTCATTTCTAGCCTTTGACCTTTAAATATGCCGTTGTTGCAGACAGATTTTATAAGCTATAGCTAGTTTGCTAGCTAATTAAGCTAACTCATTAGCTCCATTGAGTTGTTTGAAAATGTCTCCAGCTGCCTTTTAATCCAGCTGACTCATTTTAAAACATGAATCCTATAAAATAAGTCTTAAATATATTTCTGAAACAATGGGTCTTTGATTCTAGACAGTTGTAGCACCCTTTCATTTCTAGCTGTAAACTTGCGATTTTGCTGCCTAAACTAATAACTGTCGCTAACAGACTTTATCAGCTATAGATAACTAGCTAATGAAGCTTACTTTAGCTTAATTGTTTAAAAATGCCTCCCTCTGACATTAATGTTCCAGCTGACAATTTTTTAAACAGGAATCCTGCTCATATATTTTTGAAAACTAACACAAATCCAATAAATAGCACGACAAAGCTGCAAACGTTAGCGACAGAGCTGCTAACAACCAGCACCCAATCAGTGGGGAAATACGACAATGTATTATGACATTCACCCAACAAATTAATTTAATGATGTGCTCCTTGGTCTTAGATGTGCTTGGTTACTGTATGAAGTAAGCTAGTTAGCCTGACAAGCTAACAATTGTAGCTTACGTTGGAAGACTTTGGTTGTATTTTTGGTTTTGGAAAGGCTTCTTTTTCAGGGGAAGGGTTTAGCCAACAGTCAATTTGGCTTTCTTAATAAGCATAATTAAAGAACAGGAGCAGGTCAAGGGTATATTCGTTACCATCCTCATCTTGGAGAAGTTAACCAGGCCCTCCTCCGTGAAGTTGGGTGTTCCCTCCTCAATGAAAGCCAGGTCAGTGAGGTACATGCCCAGGTATGGGACGCATGGAGGGTTACAGCTACACACACGTACATACAGCACAAACATTAGACCGTTTTTAAGTAC
Organism: Zingel zingel; assembly: GCA_023566125.1. Taxonomy (NCBI): domain Eukaryota; kingdom Metazoa; phylum Chordata; class Actinopteri; order Perciformes; family Percidae; genus Zingel; species Zingel zingel. The sequence continues at coordinate 30,359,737 of CM042329.1, read as the reverse complement.
TGGATTTAAACATCTATTTTCTTTCTCTGGTAATTAGCAGTATTTACTTTTTCAGTGTCTCTCTGAGATTCTTGAACCTCCCTTCTGACGACACCGTCTTCTGCAGGCGGTCCATGAGCGCCTTTGTCTAAAAACAAAACAAAGAAATCGTAAAGGTTTAGCACAGAGAGTAAGGTTTTATTTTAGCAACCTGTTAAATGAACTGATTCCAACCTGTTTGCAGACTTTTGCCCAGGTCTTCTTCAGCCTGAAGATGGCGCTGCGGTTGAGAGCCGAGGTGATCTCCAGCACGCCGTTGTAGTTGTTGAGGCAGCGGCAGATATCGGCCACCGCTAGCCACTTTTCTATGGAGCTGGCCCTGGAGCCCACGTCAGTGTGGGTCATTATCTGAGACGCCACAAGGTTACTCATCTTTGGAGAGAGGGTGAGAGAAATAGACATTACCCCTTTGTTTGCAAATACTCCACAGTGAGTTATCAGTTCATTAGGTACACCTAGTTAAAGATTTATTCAGTATTTGTTTTTAGGTGCATATATAACTTTACGGTTATTTTCCAAGATTATTTTTTTGGCCATTTTTAGGTCTATTTCCACAGGACAGCTGAAGACACGAAAGGGGAGAGATAGAGGGAACATCGACATCGAAATTTTGAAGCCGTTATTGACGCATTTTTCCCATGACGATAATTTCGATAGTTTTTATAAAACTAAAATGTGACATTTTCATTTCAATGTTATACATTTTCAATAAATAGCCATAATAGTTCCCGCTTTGTGCATTTCCTTCAATTGTTTAAAAAAAAAAAAAAAAAGCACTTTGCAATTACAAAAAAAATCTCACCTTCAATATTTGAGCTTATTTACTGTGCAAACCTTGCCAATGAACTATGAGGACAAAAACAAATAAAAATTATCGTACATTTACCGTTAGAGGTAAAACGTACAATTAATCGTGATTTTAAGTTATATCGTGGAGCCCTACGTCTGATTATTATTTGATTAATCTAAAAAATGTCTTTTAAAATGACCTTCCACAATTTCCCCAAATCAAAGTTAAATTACTCAACAGTCCCGTCTCTAAACATTACATTTATCATCATATATAGCAAACATACAGCAACAAAAAGCGTCAAATTTGAAAAACTGGAACCATTGACATTTTGCTTGAAAAATGATGAATCAATTATCGACAAAGTTGTTGATTAACTAATTGATTATAATGGAAAATTTGGAGGAAAAAACCCCTGTTTAGTCCTACGTCATTAAAATGCTGGCTGGTCTTCATGATGTACGGAGTCCTCTCTGTCTTGTCGACCTTCATCCAGCCCTGACCGAGGAACTCCCTGCAGGAACACAGAACAGTCAGACATACTGTAAGTACCTTAGGTACATGTAATTCTACTTTATACTACTTATACTTCAATATATTTTAGAGACTTTTTACCCCACTACATCTATTTGACATCTATAGTTACTTGTCACGTTGCAGATAATAGAACTTTAAATATAAAATGTGATGTATTGTTGTGCAGTATATGAAGTGTAGTTAAAGTTTTTTTTAGTTTATTTATTATTTTGTGTATTTTGAACATGTGAAAATAAAAAAATAAATAACATTTCAGTACAGACAAGAAAACAGACAAACAAAATCCTCAGCAAACATATCTTTCAAAATTATATGATTCAAAAAAGGATTTCCATGTTCAAAAAGAAGTAGGAAGAAGTTATAAAATCTTTTCTGGTTCTCCCCTCTTTTTATATTTTTTATACTCTAGTTAAATACGAAACAATTAAATTCTTTACCCATTTATATGCATTTATACATACACGAACATATACACACATGCATACATATATACACATACATACAGTACATACATAAAAGTATAAATGTTTAATAAGTAACATCTCTTTCATGGAAACTTTCAAGGAAATTATTTTGGAAATTACAAACCCATAAAAAAAAAGATTTACAGTACCAACATTTTCTTAACAATTAGCCATTTGAACCAACACTGGACTGTGGACGTGCAGGTGTATCGCTATGAGCGTGAGGTGAATATTGTTCTGCGTGATGTACTCACTCGTAGGGAATACTCCTGAACACAATGTGATCCAGGAGCGTGATCTGTTCTGCCAGCTCCATGGCTGAGAGAGACTCAAAACACTCGGCCTTCGGACTCTCCACCTGGAAACACACACAAACTATTTGTAGTCCAGAATTTCAAAAATCTGTTTTGATGAACTACAGTACCAGTATGCTAAAAGGGCTTTCACACCTGCCTCATTTAGTTCGGTTGAATCACACTAGAGTTGGTTTTCCCCTTTGGTTCGGTTCGTTTGGGCAGGTGTGAATGCAGCAATCACAATCGGATGCGCACCAAAAGTGGACCAAACAAGCGTGGTATCGGTACGCTCTTCTCTTTTTTTTTATTATTATTATTTTTTGGGCATTTCGGCTTTTAATGGATAGGACAGCTATGATAGGGGGAGAGAGAGGGGGAAGACATGCAGGAAATCGTCACAAATAGGACTTGGTGCCTGTACCTTCTGCGCCGAGGCATAAACCTCTGTATATGTGTGCCTGCTCTACCAACTGAGCTGTCCTGGCCACTCTCGGGTCACTTTCAAACGAACTCTGGAGCGGTTCGTTTGTGGGGAGAACGTGATCCGAATTCAAACATTTTTGGACTAAACCAGCTGACGTAGTCAGCTGCGCTGTGCATTATGGGTTGAGGACAAGTTTGCACTTTAGCATCATAACCCAATGGCAACTTGCGGATAAACTTGAAGTCGTGAGTAGTTTATGAAATACATTCAAAGACACATCGGGCCAATGATGTGAATGTTGTCACATGACTTGTGTTGCTGCTTTTTGGTTCACCAACTCCAACTGATTCGGACCAGAGCAAACAGTGTGGTGTGAAAAGGAATCAAAACAGCTGATAAATACTACAATGTATAATTTTTTTGCCCTTTGTCTGGACCAAATGAACCCAACGACAGATGTGAAAGCACCCCAAGTTAACCCCACATACTGGGAATCCACCTATGACTGGGAATTCACCACATTACACAGAAACTACTGTAGAGCTGCTGGTGTTCCTTAAGGGAGTGACGTTATTCTTACCACAATGAAGTGTAGTAGGGGACAGCTTGTCTGGGGATAAAATTATTTCAACAATCGCTTAAAAATGTACCCAGAATAAACTAAAATCTAAGTTCTTTGTGGTACTGACAGGCGGCAATACTGACCATCTGTAATATGTCCTCTATCTTCAGCTGAGCGTCATCTTGTTCTTCTTGAGAAAGGGCACTGCTGAGCGAAACAGACAGCGTTACGTGTGCATAGTGTACCGTAGTACTACTGTAGTAGTGTGATTGAGATTTTATTTCATTTCTTGTCTCTGTGAAAATAAGACGGTGCTCTTTGGTAAGGGAGCATGAACAAATCCTGTGAGCAACAAGAAAAAAAATCTAAGGCACTCGTTTGTGTCCACTCAAGGCAACTCAAATTTAAACTTAAATTCTCTGAGCTCTGTGTAATTACTGTGTGTGTGTGTATATTAATTTATATGATCACCCTTGTTTGTTCTTGTTATTTTTTGTTGGATGTCTTATGTGTTAATTGTATTCTTTCTATTCATGCTTTGTTTTAATGTGTATGCTGTTTTTAATGTAAAGCACTTTGGGTTTACTTGTAATGAAGGGTGCTATACAAATAAAAAGGACATTTTTTTATTTTATTTTTATTTGTATAAGGACAGCTTAAAGATGAAAGGGGAGAGAGAGCGGGAATGACATACATATATATATATATATATATATATATATATATACATATATATACACATATATATATATATATATATACATATATATATATATATATATATATATATATATATATATATATATATATATATATATATATATATATATATATATATATATATAAATTCATATACATTAGAACAGTTTATAAGATCCCAAATCTGTAACTCTTTTCTGACTTTGTACCTTAATATGTTTGATGTTGCTTTCCTCTCCTGAGGCAGCAGGTCTGGATCTCGTAGCACCTCTTCCAACAGACCGATCACTCCCATCTTCAGCTCACTGTTCATGTCAAAGTCCTGAAGATCAACACATTTATACACATTTATCATACTGAATGTTTGCAGTAAAACCGACTTGAGCAAGTTCAAAAAATGTAGTTCTTTCCTGTAAAGTCCACGTTATGATTATTCAGAGACATTTTTCGAATTTAAAATTGATAATTATTTGAATTTTAAATTCAATTCAATTCAGTTTTTAATTATTGTATTATATTTAAAAAAATAATTCTTCACATCCAAAGCACCAATGCTCTAAATTGATGTCTTATCATGTCTCCAGCTAC